>JAPMOQ010012849.1:1914845-2022491 GCA_026543055.1 Argiope trifasciata
ATGATGATAAATTTTAGAACTTATACCACTATGATTCTCGGCAGACGATATGTGAATTCTGGAGCCTCTAGACCCATTTTAAACCGAAAGTGTGAAACGTTTGGGCATTTCTAGGGAAATGCCAAACGAAAAATGAAACTGGTAGAAAGTAGCTTATATCGCTTGGGAAAGTAAAATGCCCGCTTAATGGAAGGCAATAGTGATGGTAATATGCTAATATAGCAGTTTAAAGGGACTTGTGCCTCTAGACGAACCAGAAGTTTTAAAAAAAGAAAAAACCCTACCTTGAATTAGAAGTAAAAATAAGCTGACGAAAGAAAATTTTATCGTATAAGAATATATGAATAGATTATATTTTTGAGTGTGTTATTAATATTTTTTTTTCTCTTTCGTGCAATTCAATGTTTAAATTAAATTTTATCCGGTTTCTCTGTTTTTAAAATGGCTGTTTCAAGTATCCGTCTGTAAAAAATTAGATTAAATATTTGTTTTGAAAAAATTTACTCAATAAGTATACTTTAGAAACGCCGAATTTTTAATGAAACTAACCAATCTTTCGCGAAATGCTATGTTTAAATTAAATTTTTTCCGAATTCTTTGTTTTTAAAAAGGCTGCATCAAATATACGCCTGGAATAAATTTTTCATCGATGGCGTCTCTAGAAATGCTAACCCTGCAGAGGTGAATTACAGATAGAACATTTGTCTACAGCCACACAGATAGCTTCACTAGAAATGCTGAAATAAGAAATTAGATTAAATACTTGTTTTGAAAAAAACTCCATTAATAAGTACTCTAGAGACGTCGAATTGTAAATGAAACCGAACAATTATCTGGAACAAAGTCGACCTATGATCTCTAGAAATGCTGAAACAGCAAATTAGACTACACATTCTTTTGGTTAAAGCTTAGTAAATGGCCTCTAAAAATGCTTAACTAGTAAGAAAGATTAAATAAATTTCTTGAATAAACTTCTACGATGAGTACTCTAGAAACGATGAATTTATAAATTAAATTAATACAATAATCTGGGATGAATTTTATTATCGATGGTTTCTAGAAATGCCGAATCAGTATATTAAATTAAATATTTGTTAGAAACGAACATTGTAAATGGCCCCTAGAAACTGCTGAATTAATAAATTACACTAAACACTTGTCTCGAACAAAGTTCATCGATGAGTACTTTAGAAATGCCAACTTTGCAAAACAAAGCAAAACATTCGTTTGGAAGAAACTTCGTAAATGACCTCTAGAAGATGCTGAATTAGTAAATACAGCATCTTCTAGAGGTCATTTACATCATTATTAGTCTCGAATGAATTTTATCAATGAATATTCTAGAAATGCAGAATTAGTAAATTAAACTAAACAATCTAAGTACAAAGTTCGTCGATCGCCCCTAGAAATGCTATATCAACAAATTAAGCATTAATTTCGAACAGACTTCGCAAATAACTTCTAGAAAATGCTGAATTTGTAATTATACTAAACATTCGTTTCGAGTAAACTTCATTGAAGAACACTCTAGAAATGTGGAATTAGTAAATTAAACTAAACAATCGTATGGAACAAACTCCGTAAATGGCCTCTAGAAAATTCTAAATTAGTAAATTCGACTAAGCAAACAACTTCACAGGTGAGTAGTTAAAAAAGTATGAATTAGTAAATTAAATAAAATAATCGTCTAGCACATGACCTCTAGAAACGCCGAAACAACTTAACAGATGAACAGTTTAGAAAGGCAGAATTAGTAAACTAAACTAAACAATCGTCTGGCACACGACCTCTAGAAATGCCGGAACAGCAAATTAAACTACACACTCGTTAGGAGAGAACTTCGTAAATAGCCTCTAGAAATGCTGAACTAATAAATCAGATTAAATACCTTTCTTAAACAAACTTCTACGAGAAGAGCTCTAGAAACAACGAATTTATAAATTAAATTAATACAATTATCTAGAACAAACTTTATCGTCGACTGCTCCAAGAAATCAGAAAATGAAACATTCGTTTGGAACGAACTTTGTAAATGGTCTCTAGAAACTGCCGAATTAATAAATTAGACTAAACATTTGCCTAGAACAAATTTCCTCAATGAGTACTTTAGAAATTCCGAACTTAGAAATTAAATTAATACAATCATTTGTAACAAACTTTATCATCGATGGCTTCCAAAAATGTCGAGTCAGCAAGTTAAACTAAACATTCGTTTGAAACGAACTTTGTAAATGGCCCCCTAGAAACTACTGAATTAGTGATTTAGACTAAACACTTGCCTCGAACTAAGTTCATCGATGAGTGCTTTAGAAATGCCGATTTTGCAAATGGAAAGCAAAATATTCGTTTGGAAGAACTTCGTACGTGGCCTCCAGAAGATTCTTTATTATAGGATAAATACTTCTCCCAAATAAATTTTACTGATCATTGTTCTAAAAACGACGAATTAGTAAATTAAACATTCATCTGGAACCAAAGTTCACTGATGACTCTAGAAATATCATATCAACAAATTAAAAAAATAGTCTGATACAATGTCAATGGCTTCTACAAAAAGCTGAATAAATAAACGTCACAAAATACTTGTCTCAGACAAGCTACATTGATCAGTACTCTAGAAATACTAAATTAGTCATTTAAACTATGCAATACTTTGGAACAAGCTTCATCGATGGTTTCTAGAAATGCCGAATTAGCAAATTAAACATTTGTTTGCTTTGTGGATGGCGTCTCTAGAAATGCTAAACTAGTAAATTAGAGCAAATATTAGACTTCAACAAGAGTATTCCTTGCCTTTTTCACTGTTCTCGGTAATATCAAACTTCTATCTTTAGGAATGCAACATTCTTAAGAGAGAATTTTCAGTCGTGATCATTATGCCTAAATTAAATAACTTTTGAAAGAAAGGTTTCTGTTTATTAATATTTAAGTGCTTATGACAAGTCTTTATTGTAATTTTTTCCGTCTATCAGTGAAGAATTTCCATTAAAATAAATCTGGTTATTTTGAATTAGTTTCAACTCTAAGAGTGTTCATAATTTGTCCCACTGGGGAAATAAGTTTCGTATACACAATTCCTTGATCTCAAAGAGGAGATTAATGCATGGTCTGACAAATATATATTGATATGGAATGAATTTTTAAATGTTTTCAATCTTACTTAATAACTATAATTAAAAAATTAATTGGGTTGATACCATTGTATATACTATCATTTCATTCAAATATTTTCTAACCATTAAGGACAACCAATATTTAAATAATAGGAAAGATAAAGACCTTTTATATCTTGTGAAATGTCATAAATTAAATTTTAAAAAAATCATGGCTTTCAAATAAAAATCCATTTGCTTGATAATAACTAAACTTGTACATAATGCCAACATCTGAATACGGATTTTTTTGACAAATACAACAGAAATATACAGCAAATAACAATACAATAATAACAATACATCAAATACACGAATACAAACAAAAATATATCCATAAAAGAGATTTTATACTCACTGATGGTACCATCTTTCATTATTTGGTTGTTGTCTTTTGTAGGTATTTGTTGAAGTTGTTGTTGCTGCTGTTGCTGTTGAGGCGTTTGATTTTTGTTCGGTGGTCCAGTAGTGAGAGCCTTTTGGACGAGTCCAGTCAGGCTCGCCAATTGCCTCTCCATATACTCCATCCTTAACCTGTGTATACTAGAATTGGTTAAATGTAGCTCTTTTAGGAAAATGGTGTTAGCAGTCACACGGCAAGCAAAACCAAAAAAGTGAAAAAGCATGCACATCAAAGCAGATTAATTAAAGGCGTGCTGTTGCCAGTGAAATAACATTTTCGCCATGGAAAGAACAATTTTATTCCCAGCTAACTTTGAAATATACTTTAGTATTAATAATTATATCTTGCAAAGATCCAGGCATGGTAAAAGGATCGTGCAATTGGAAAACTCATGTTAAAGATGTTTAATCCAAACTACCAGAGGGAGGTTGTCATGTATGTTTACAAACCATCTTTACAATTCGATATCTGTAGTAGACATTGCTGAATATATTTTATATTTTAATAAATTATCATAAGTGTCTTCACGAATAATATACATATTATATGATTTTTTTTTCTTTTTTAATTATTTTTCAATGATTGAAAGTACTACTAATATTTTTAGTCTATCTTTTTCATATAGATTATATTTTTCTATCTTACACATTTGCTAAATATAGATTTTTTAATATCAATTCCAAGCTTTTTTAAACACCTTGTATAGATATACAACACCTAAAGTCCCCATTAAAAAGCAGTCTTCTTTATTCTTTTAGTTAACGAAATAGACAAAAAATAATGAATTTTATCAATATGACATTTGTAAACTTAATTTTGCATTAATAATTATTAGGAAAAGAAATTCGCTTTTGGCCATACAATTAAAGTAATTATTTACTACTTAGTTACAATCCTGAAGTTTAAATCAATCGCATTTTTGCAATAGTGCATAGTGTTTCTCTGATAGGTAAGGTGATAAAAAAAAACTTTAATTTAAAGTTTTACGCATTACAGCAATGCTTGAGATAATGTTAGAACATATTATAAAGAGATTAAATAATTAAAAAGAGCATTTACGGGATATTATATTTCAGTATTCCTCAAAGTTAATTTAATTAAAAAAATAATTAAGTCTTTTTAAAAATTTCAGTTTCTAATGAAATGGAATGAATAAAATTTACATTTTTTTAATTGTTGAATTACAGACAAATCCATCGAGATATCACCAAACTGATTCAAACAGCTAATGAAGTAAAGAATAGTTTACAATTAAAAGATTATTCAGATTAATGGTGCTTTTCAGAAGCAATTATTGTAAGATGAAATTAGCTGAAAAATCAAATTAGAGGAACAAAAAATTATTGCAAATGCAATGGAATTAGTTTCAACAAAAAGCCATGAGCAAGCATTTAGATGTATGAGAAATAATTTGATTAATAGAATGAAAAAATGTTATCCTCTAATGAGAAGTGATTGCTTTATTTAAAATAGAATTTTTGAAAAATACTATACAAAAGGAATTGTAATCGCAATTTAATTAGTTGGATTCTTTCTATTTAAATTTTTTTTTTGTATTTTAATTTTTTTATTAATGATTTGAACACAAAATTTCTAGTTTCAAAATGATCAAAAGATTGATAATAGAAAATTATAATTCCCAATGAAGCTTTAATCATTTATTTTAGACACACTTAGAAAAAATGAGTAAAAAATCCTTTTTCCAGAATGTGAATGTAAATATGATCCAAAATTGACTGCTAGAAAAAATCAATATGAAGAGAAAGTTATTCATGAATAATGAAAAAGTAAATAACCAATCATTGAAAACGGCTTTGATAACTATACATCGATGAATCATTACATTATGATCCCCTTCCATCTATAACAATGGGCTCATCCAGAAACAAAAATACTGCGCGTGCGCGGCTGATGTTGGAGTATATAAAGCGACTATGCATATGGCGAATGGGAGCAATAATATACTACTTTTTAAAAAAATTTCTTCCTTCCCCCATTTCCTAGCACTTAATGATCTCACCACACAATTCTAAAATTAACCCTATATAAATGATCAGGAACAATTTGAAACCTCTAAATCAAACTTAAATTGAAGACAGCATATCCCCGCCCTGACAATCGGCACCTCACACTCTGCTCCAGCTTCAATTAATATGGGTCATTAATTATGAATTAATTAATAACACATGTTATTAATTAATTAATTAATCTGGACTTCACTCCATCTCCAGCTTCAGATATCTCTTAAGAAGACTACGGCAACACATTGACCGTTAGGCTCTACACAGTTTTTCATTATCGGGGATAAGTCCCTGTTATATTACAAAAATTAAATTATTTCATTTCGTTCGAAAAAAATACATTCCATGAAATAACATCTACTGCACTTTTTTAAAAATGCATCTGCTGTCAAAGAAACATTCATAATAATGAAGCAATACTGGTGCTTATCCTTAGCCCCGTCAACCCAATTCATATCGCGCGGGCGAGAGTGGAACAACTATATCAGAAACGTCGCATTTAGTGGGCTGTTCGCATGCAGTTGTTGTGAGCACATTTCGAAAGTGGTGTATGGATTGTGATGGCGATGAACAGGTCGGGGGTCAGCGGTATATTGTTCGTGTCGCATTGATTTCAGGGGAGAGCAGATATTGCTATGACTTAAGAGTTATAACAACCGAAATCCCCACCAGCTACAAAGCCAGATAATATTTATCAACGCACTGTGCAGCGTATGTTTCTACGTATGAGCCAAGGCAACCGCAAGTCGATTCATGTCCCCGTACTGATGGCACGTCACCGCCAGCTGTGTCTGCAATGGGGCAAGAAACATCGTGAATGAACAGGAGAATGGAGGGAGGTTGCATGATTCGATGTATCGTATTTTATGATCCGTCACATAGAGGAGCGTGTGTGAATACCCCGATTTCTAAAGGAAACCCTGGCTCACCTGTGCAGAATTGGACGAAGACAAGCCAATGTTGGGGGTATTATGGAGTGGTCAATGTTTTCATGGAGCACATTAGGATCCATAATCCTTATAGAACAATCACTGACGTCGGTGCGCTACGTGAACATCGTTGCACATCAGGTTCACCCATTCAAGACAATAGTATTTTTGATGGAAGTTGATTTACCAACAGGATAATGCACCATATCATAATGTTCGAATCGTCAGGGAGTAGTTCGAGGAACATTTCAAGTCATGTCTTGACCTCCGAATTTATCTGATATTAATCTCGCATAAAGCATTTGTGGTCCCACCTGGAAAACCAAAATTCTACCTAACCTGATACATTATTACAAGACAAAAATTACAAGACCTGTTGGTGAGCGATTGGTGCCAGATACTTCAGACTACCTATCAGCTCCTTAACGAGTCAATATCTCGTCAGATGCTGGAAGTTTTGCAGTAAAGGTGGTTCTATATGTAATTAACAGGGTGGTTATAATGTAATGGCTCTTTGATGTTTAACCATAATTTAAGATTGAACTGCAAAAAAAGTTACTTTTCCTAATAGTGTAGTAAAGTAAAACGGAAGATTAAGGACTGGAAAGGAATAAAATTCCTTGCTGTCAGTTAAAAGGAAAATAGAAGCATGAAGACTTACAAGGTGGCCAGAAATAAAACACCCCTACTCTGACCTCCATGGATATCGAACTACTCAGTGTAAAGGCTCAAAATTTTGTACACATACTATTCAAAATATGGGGAAACGGATTTCACGAAAAAAAAATTAGTTCCTGAAATCACCGATAGGTGGCGCTGCACAACTGGAACTATGATCAAAAGACACAAATAATAATAAAAATTAAAATGTTTATGCGGAATGGAATGCTTCCATGCTTCCTTTTTAATTTTTCTGCCCCTTATGGAAAATAAAAATAGTAAAGAAGCTAGAACTCCCGTTGTAACTGCAATTTCATACTGTAACCAGAAAAATTTGCATAAAGCATGGTTAGAAGCCATGTTCTGGGTATAAAAGAAGTTAAAAGGTGGGGAATGTCATTCTTATTAGTGATGGCTGTCACGCTGCCAGAACGCGCTTTGCTTGTGAAGTTGTTTTACGAGAATAAAGGAAATGCTCCAGCAGCACTTCGAGAGTTTCGCCGACTTAAGGATTTGCGTAAGGGACCATTGCTTCCACAAGCTCTCAGGAGAATGATCGCTCGATTCGAGGAAACTGGACATCTTGGAGTTCAGCCTGGTCGAGGACGCAAACCGGTTCGTTCAGATGTCGTTGAAGATGTTGCCACCGGTATTGTTGAACAGTCAATGGATAATGTTTTAGGCTGCAGTAGTGCACGTGCAGTGTCACGACACTTGGGTGTTCCCTATAGCACAGTGTGGAACGTACTCAGAAAAATGGTGCATTGTTTCCCGTACAAAATCCGCCCTAATCAACAATTGCTGGCCACAGACAGGGAGATGCGACTGACCTTTGCATTGACATTTCTTGCTAGAGTTGAAGTGGATGCATCGTGGCCGTGGCAGATTCTGTGGAGCGATGAGGCCCATTTCCACCTCAGTGGAACAGTGAACACCCATAACTGTCGCATATGGGACACGACAAACCCCCGTACCTTCCAAGAGATTCCACTCCACTCACCGAAAGTTACAGTCTGGTGTGGATTCACAGCCACATTCATCCTTGGACCGTTCTTTTTCGAAGAGGTTACTTCCAATGGCCTTGAGACATGTACCGTGACGGCCAACAGGTACAAAAGGATGCTCGAAACATTTGTTGTACCCCATTTGCAGCAGCGCCAATGCCTTGACACCATTACTTTTATGCAAGATGGAGCACCTCCACACATTGGACTCCCTGTGCAACAGTTTCTTCGCCAACATTTCACCACTGACAGAATAATCAGTCGCGCGTTTCCGACAACTTGGCCATCTCGTTCACCGGATCTTAATCCGTGTGATTTTTGGCTTTGGGGACACTTAAAAAACCTTGTTTATCGAGAACGTCTGATAACCTTGGCAGATTTGAAAGAGAGTATCAGTCTGCATGTGAGAAGCATCTCAGATGACCAGTTACGATCCGCAGTTGAACAAGCTGTCCACAGACTTCACATTTTACATCTTCAGGAAGGGAACCATATTGAGCAGCATTCCCTGCATCGATAACGTCCTTGTTTCATGTATGCTTGGTACTTTCAAATAAAATGTGTTTAAAACGTGTTTTTGTGTCTTTTCAGCATACGTCCAGTGGTACAGCACCACCTATCGGTGATTTCTGGAACTAAATTTTTTTTTCGTTAAATCCGTTTCCCCATTTTTTGAATAGTATGTCCACAAATTTTCAAGCCTTTACACTGAGTAGTTCGATATCCAGGGAGGTCAGAGTAGGGGTGTTTTATTTCTGGCCACCCGGTATATCAAGGAAAGTATATAAGACAATATCACTGTCCGATATTATGTGAGATCTTAGAATCCGCAAAAAGAAAAGGTTAAAAAATCAATGCCACTTCAATGGAATCAAATGGAATACAAAACGTGCATCGAACAGAATCTCAAAAAGTTACTGTATAGTTAAACGCTATAAAAAATTCTTTATAACAAATTCACTGTTTATAGTATGATGACTAATCCAGGACAGAAACTAGCCTATATGTTGCCAGATGAAAGAATTATCCTCGATTGTGCTTAGTATGTATAGAAACATATAGAAATATTTTTTCTTGCCAGGACATGCCAGTAAATAAAGTTATGGGTTAAGTATAATGAAGTTTTATTTTCTTCAATGAATAAATCTAAAGGAAACTCTAATTGTCCTATCATAATTTAACATTTCGGTTCTGTTATATCACCATAATTTTACTCCCCTTTATCCGAGTTTATCATCACCTATGTCACACTTGGAATTTTCCTCTTAAAAAGTCAATAAAAAGTGTTCCTCAAATTACCGAAATGGATGACAGGATTTTTCATCAACTTGATGGAAAACTAAAGCTATTCGAGATTTATTTTCAATCAGAGCTCCTAATTTCAAAAGTCAGATGACCAGGACAACATGTGATCCACCCTATTCTCCCCAAACTTCCATCTACATTACAGATAGATGCTTAACCCTTGTTGAACTAAGCACATAATAGATTCCAAAGGCGATTCTTAGGTGGCAGGGATAAAGTTTAGTATCAAGAACACGTTGGTCTCCAAACAAATTACTATGGTAAAATTGTATCTAAAAAAGTACCATTTCAATAAGCTATAATAAGAATTCATATTGTCGTAATCTTAAGATCCAAGGATCTAACCCTAGTAGCACACAAATATTGTACAATATTGTATGACATAGAGCAATAATCGCAATGTTGTTTAATGTCTTATAATATTGCAAGATATTGTGCAACAGACCTGGGAAGCAGATACTAGTTTCTGACACTAGGCTAGTTTCGTTCCTGGATCGAGATGGGTGGTAATATGACGTGAGGGAGAGGGGACTCACCTGGCTTCTTCGTCGATGACAGGAGTAACACTACCAGAGCGCGTGCCGTAGATGCTGCCCCCATAGAGCGATTCCTCGTAGGACGAGCTGGTGGAGTAGCCGGAGAAGGAGCGCTGGTGGTCGACACGCCTTTCCGGGGACGACAGGTAGCCGGACTCCTGCTGCGAGCGACGCTCGGGCGAGGAATGATATGAAGGGTCGTAGCGCCTCTCGGGCGAGATGTGATATGTGGCTTGTCCAGCGACAGAGTATGGACGGTCGGGAGGGGCGGCGCGGTACGAACCCAGGGGCTCGTGCCTCCTCTCCGGGGATATCGGCATCGTGGAGCCAATAGGAACTGAAACGGAGAGCCAAAGTGTTAGCAAAATTGCGTCACATTAAAAAGAGGCGTTCCTAAAGCGGCGGTTACACGACCTGCAAACGTCTTTAGACGAGCCACGCGATCCCTTTTTAGACCCCTCTTGCGGTTTTCTGGGATCCTTTGATGTCCGGGCAGTTTACCGACAAATTGTCGGTAGAGTCTACAGACATAAAGTAAAGCCAGAAAACCGCAAGAGGAGTCGAAGGGGGAACGCGTGGCTCGCCTGAAGGATGGACACGCTGTAGGAACGCCGCTTTAAGCCGTGGTGACACAACCTATCCACCTGTCAGACGAACCACGTGCTCCCCCTTCTACCCCTCTTGCGGTTTTCTGGCTTTATTTTATGTCTGTAGACTCTACCGACAATTTGTCGGTAAACTGCCCGGACATCAAAGGATCCCAGAAAACCGCAAGAGGGGTCTGAAAAGGGATCGCGTGGCTCGTCTGAAGCTTCTCCCGTCGTGTAACCGATCCTTAAAGCGGCAGTTACACGACCCGAGAAGCTCCAGACAGACCACGTTTTCCCCATCCAGACCCCTTTGGCAATTTAATGGGCTCCATTGATGTCCGGGCAGTTTACCGACAATATACAGATAAACTGTGAGAAAAACGGGAAACCGAAGAAAAAATATTTTTCAACGAATAATACTAAACGATTTTTTTAAAAAATATGCGAGTAAACTGATTTATTTTTGTCTAAAATTTTGCCTGTTATAGAACAGAAAACTACTTTTAGGTTATAAGTAGGACAAAAAAAGTTAAAGCATGACAATTAAACGACGCAACTTCTTGGATCTAAACAGTTAATATAGTAGGAATAGTTATAACAAATCTGAAATACAAACTAATTAAAATTCCATTTAAAACAATTAAGAATTCTTTATATTTGTAGCTATTAAAAGATAAGATTGCTATGAGATTTCATTTTGCAGCAACTTATGTATTTATTTTATGCATTTAATAAAAATACATTTAATAAAATCGTACTAAACAATAGATATCGCAATACAGATACTAAACATAAAATACATATAAACATAAACCACTTTTATGAGATGCATTTCAGAAACTTTCTAAATATTTGCCGTTTCTCCTAAACATTGGCACAGACGACAGCTATTTAGCATAGAGGTAAATAATCACACCTTTATTTAAATATTGTTTATACGTTTGCAATTCGCTAATGATCGACAATGGATTTTAAGTCATTTATCGAAACTGTTCAGTAACTTTCTGTTTCATAAACAAAATAAATATTTAGTGCTTATTTTTAATTATGAATTTCATTTAAAACAATTTTTTTCGTCATCCTACAATCAAGAAAATTTTCCAAATAACCAACGACTAGCAAAAATTTTTTTATTGACAATTCGACGCTTTTTTGGGGCTGAAACATTACTGCACCACCAGCAAAAACTCGTGACTTAAAAAAAGTCTTTAAAACTGGCAAAGTTAATTTTTTTTACATTGTAACTGGGTTAAAGACGAGGCGTCGATAAACAAACATCATAAACTCTCAAATCCTGTAAGAATGTTTGCGGAAGACATGGAAAAGAAGTAAATGCAAACTAATCACAAGATGTAAAACATTTTTGTAGATGCGCCAACTGCGCGAGTTTGACGTCTAAGACGGCTTTTGACTTTCTCGTATACGTAGTATTGAGAAAATACAGTAATTGTCAAACAATCCGAACTTGAGTTTTTGACGAATCTCTTCTTTTTAGATTTCCCTGAGTTCGAAAGATACAATTTTAGAAAATGTCTGTCTGTCTGTCTGAGACAAAGTTCATTCAAAAGGGGTTTTTGCTAGGCTTTCGAAATATATCTGCGATCTTTACACCAAATTTGCAAAGTTCTAACAAATTTTGATCAAACCTGTTTACAGGAAGTTCGTCTCTCCGGTTGCTCGAATATAAGTTAACAGGATAACTGCAAAACGAAAAAAGCCAGGTGTATAAGATTCAGTACATAGATTTAACATTTAGACACCTGGCAAATTTTGAATCAAATTTAACAAATGTTTGATTGTGTGTTGGTCTGTACTTTCAGAAACATGTAAAGGAGATAAATCAAAAATTCTAGACCTAAATGCATGAAATTTGATATTGGATTTTGAGATTACAAATGTTAAATGTGTTAAATCTTTGTTTGAATCCATTGAGAAAAATGTGTCAGACACTATTAGTTGCATGCCACGGATTAATCGCCCCCTCCCCCAAAATAAATCTCGCCACGATCAATTCAGTAAAAATGCAACATTCACGCCAATAGTTAATTTTTAGTATTGTGGGCTAATACCGAGTAAGACGTTTTCTGGTATGACAAGTTTATTAGATAGATTATGAGAAAAATGTGGAGATATCACTTTCTAATTTTTTTTGTTATTACCTATGAAATTATTTGAGAAAAAAAATGCAAGAATGATTACACTAGTAAATAACTCATTAAATTATGTTAAATTCATCTTAATAGGAATTGAATGGAAAGACAATTTATTTGCAGCAGTCCTTTATGAAACGTTTTAGGTGGACATTCGCAAAAACAGAAAAATTTCGATATAAACAAGGATGTAAATGTGTTCCTAAGCATGTCCTCAACATCATATGTTGCTAAACATGTCCTCAACATCATGGACATGGACATTACGCTTTCATGATGGACACCATGTTTGCCTAAGCATGTCCTCAACATCATGGACATCATGTTTTCCTAAGCATGTCCTCAACGAGGATTTTAAGTGTCAACATCACTTAAAAATCCTCATGAAGATCTATTGTCATGCATAATAAGGATCATTTATACAATTTCTTCATTAGAATATGTCTGATATTTACGATTTGCAGTACTTTTTTTAAATTTAAAAAAGAACTTGATATTTTTTTACTCACCCAGAGGACGAGGTTGCCCTGATCTTGGAGAAGGTATTGAAGGAGGAGGTCCTGTAGGGGGAGGTGTGGAACGTACAGTCTTGCCCAACGGCGTCAGGGCTTGCTGGAAAGACCGCTGAGGCTTTGGGGGAGGCAGCGTTCCACCTGCACAGAAACCGTTTACACACAGTTAAGACATTTGTATTCCAAATATTAATACGAATATCATCAACATAGCTCACCATCCACTCAATTTCTTATTCAACTCAAATTTTCTTTGATGATAATTGTGGAATAAATAACCGAAGATGATTATTTATCCATTTTCTTCAAGACACGAGAAATGTCTTTTGGTATATAATCTTAACTTTCATGGAATAGTGGTACTGAATATTACGAGTCAGGCATTTTGTGATCTTCTTAATCATTGACGCAGACAGGTTTTCAATAATATTGCGTGAAAAAATAAATAAGCAACCGATTCTCTCTATTTATATCTTTCCTTGATGATAATGACGCCGTGTCCGTGTTTCCACACAATCAGTAGCTTCTGAGGGTAAAGACCCCTGAGCACCCAGAGGGCAGAAGTCTGACTTCTAGCTCAAATGAAGGTGACACACACATTCGCTTGCACAACCCCTTTTTACAGGGAGGCACATTCATCCATCTCACAGATAAAACACGGAATAACAATCATGCCCGAACCGGGACACCCAGATCATGGAGAAGACTCGCTATCCCTATGCCAGGACGTTGGCATATCTTTCCTCGAGAGCGAGATATACATGGTGCGGGAAAAACCAGAAAAAAAAAAAAAAAAAAAAAAAAATTAATACAACTTGATTGAAAATAAATAAACAAAATATAATAAATAGCTATAAGAGTAGACTTTTACTAATAAATAATGAGTTTCATCGATTTTTGCAGTGATGCAGATGCGCAAACGCTTATTGAAATTTTCAGCAATGGACCGCAAATCTTCCTCTAATTTATTCTATTTCCGTTGAAGCCATTGCTTTAGGAAGTCCAAACTTTTGTGTCGTTTAGTGTAAACCCTTGACACCAAAATGGACCACACACAGTAATCACGAGATAGAAATTCGGAGGGTATTGTGTATATTATCCGGATGACGCCACATCAGAAAAATGCATCTTGCACCACTCTTGCTAGCTGGTGCGGAGTCTTGTTGAAACCTTACATTGCCGAAATGAGTTTTGTCCCAAGGAAACAAACTTCTAGAGTGTAAAATTAATACTCTTTTTTATATTTATTTTAACGTCTTCATGCACAAAAACTAAAGCAAGATGCCTTGCGCTTGCGAAAATTCCATCCCAGACCATGACCGAATTTCGATTTTTGAGATGTTTAACAATTGCTGAAATGTTTGGAGCATCTACAGACTAGATCCTGTAATTATAGGAGTTATGCACTTTTGGACGTTAAAGAGCGTTTCATTCATTAGTGCAAAGGAATCTTTTTCGGCATTGACTTGCGGCTCGCTTCAAAAGTTTTCGGCTCTTTGCAGCCGCATGAGTTTGTTTTCTTCAGTGAGAAGCTGACATTTTTGGAATTTGTAAGGCTCCCATCAAAGCTTAGTTTTTATCATTCATTGCACTGACCGGTCCCTTATTTCCAGTTCAAAAGCAATTTTTCTCATGGAAATCCTCGAATTTCATTGAACTAGCATTTTGATAATCTTATAACTACTGACAATGTTTACCATACATTTTTGTTCATTTCCTTAATTTTGATCATCATTGCCAAGCTCTTTGAAACGATAAATTGCATCGGACACTGTTTACAAAAACATATCACGCAAGCGAGCGACTTCATACTTTTCATTTTCCAAATCTGAAATAGCATATCTTTTACTTGGCATAGTAAAAAAATCACAAAACAATAAGTAAGTTAAAGGATTCTTAATAAAATATAATTGAAGTGGTAAACAAAAAAGCGAATAAAAATTAAATAGAAATTAATTAACTTCTATTCTTTATCCGAGTTTTTTTTGTCGTACCCTGTATTTTCAAAGTTGGAGCTGTTTGCTTGATTCGGAGAATGATTTAAAAAAATTATCTTGCACTCTTTTATCCATTAAGTTCATCTCATTGCATAATTAACTTCGAATCTGAAACAACGAGATGACAATGCGGTTGCGATGTGAAAATAATGATTGATTAGTTCAACGTTACAATTTACTAACCAATGCTATATTTAGATACAAAAAAATCTTTCCGCAATAGAAAACTGCTCTCGGAAGTAAAATGATAGCATTCACTAAGAAAGCTTAAGTTTCAGCATCTGGCATTTAAATGATTATATCGGCTTACAATATTATTCGGGTAGTATTTTTAATAAGCATAACATTTAAGTAACAAATACATTTAATCCAACCTAATAATAGAAGCCTATGAAAAATTTTAATATCTGTATTCGTCATGAAATATTTTTTCGCATGTTCGTAATGAAACTCAAAAAACGCCTATATTAATTAATATTCAACTTTCTCTAGAAATTTTATTTCTCCTTGTATAGTTTTGGAAGAAGGACCCGTTGTAAATCGAACTGTTCGAATTAAAAATACAAAATAAATTTTAAAACTTAGATCCAATCAGTAAATAACAAAAGTAATCGATTTTTAGAAAATGACCTTTATTTTGTTAATTTTTTTCTGGAAAACCATGTACAATTACTAAATAATTTTTCTTAATATCTTTCTTGTTCCGGAAATCTATATAAATAAAGTGAAATCTATAAAATGAAGCTGATTAAATTTTTGCTACAGAAATAAAATTTTACAACTACAGAAATTCAAGCTACATAATAGAAAACAGGACAGAAACCTGTATATTAAATACTTTTTTAATATAATAGTTACAGATATTATAAATAATGAGGAACGATATAGTAATATAGATATTCAACAGCAGTTAATCAAAGTACTTAAAAAATAATTTTTTTATTAATAAAAAACTGTTTTCATTGTGTATACATCACAGAAGCAAATAATATGGAACATATATATACAAGCAGAAATAATATATTTAAATCAGATTTATTTTGCTTTATTGATCCTCAGGAATATATTATTTAAGGCATCCGACTACATTCAAAGGAATTTTTTTGAAAAATTGGATATTTTAAAAACTATTTAAAACTATGGTTTTTAGATGTATTGTCAAATACAAAATACTATTAACACAAAAAACGTATTTGAAAATATATATTTCGAAAAATAGGAAGATGTGTAGTAAGTTTTAATGAGATTTAACCAAAACGGTTGACATTCTACACAAAATGGTAATGCAGCAATCCTATTTTTCTTTCTACGCAAGATATAGAATATAATGATGAATGAAATGAGCCAAAATATAAGAAACATTTTGAGATTCAAAAAATGGTAAATAATACAATAAGGAATTTCCTCAATAATAAAAGTTTTGGATCATATTATTCATAGCTCATATTACTTAAAACAGAAGCTGAAATTTTTATGTAAATACACCTGTTAATTTTTGAGATATCATTTTAACGGTGGAGAATTTTTATGAAAATTAAAGTTTTGTGAAAACTGAAGACAAATTTTAGCTGAAAAAAAATGTGACCCTGTATGATAGGCCAGGCCTTCCTTTTTCATAGAAAAGAGAAACTGTTTTGGAAAGATTAAAGTCTGAATTGCAAGAAATAACTACAAAAAAAAGCGTCAATGTGGTCGATAGCCCGTGCTATAGTCGGATACCTTAATTAGAAAATTAGAATCTTTTTACTTAAAAACCGATTCAAAACTGCTTGCGTTGCAGAATTAAATAAAGACTGCAGCATTGGTGAATATAGCTATTTCAATATTCCAAGATAGTAACACATATTTAAATTGCCATTCCCAGTTCATAGTCACATTTTGCCTCACACTTTAAAAATTATTAATAATTTATGGAGAAAAAATGATATATGACCGGTTTTTAAAAATCGTTTGAGATAACTGATAGTTTTTCGAGAAACTTCCAGATGCTGAAATTGAATGATGCAGTAGATTTTTTTGGTTTCAATTTAATTTAAAGTTTAACATAATAATCAAAATATTTTGTTATTTTATACAAAAGAATCTTTAGCTTTAAAATATATTAAATCTATCTAAATGTGCTGATGAGTTAATTTAAACTGTTTGCAATAAATATTTGTTATATAAGCATATTTCAAGATTTGATCAAAAGATTGAAATATGGGAAAAATTTTAATGAAAAGTTAGTGACAGTTTATCTTTACTTTAAAAAAAAAAAGGAAAATAACTTTACCCTGAGACAGCACAACAACAAATTAGCGTTAAATAATGTATATGCAAAGAAAATTAATTGAAAAATACAAGTATTACGGCGGTAGATTAAAAAACTATCCCTTTCAACTTAATTAAAATTTTTGTAGGGGAAAAAACTCAGTTGCCTTAGTACATATGGTCCTGACAAAATAACTCATTTCACAAACAGAAACTAAATGAAATAATAATGTTTGCACGCAAAAGAATGACCACTGTCATAGTAATTAAGTTTTTTTTAACTGTCTATGTGACGTTTTAAAAGAAATGTGAACGCTAAATACTGCATGTGACATATTTGGGCATTCTGCCAACTGTATCAACCAACTAGAAAGGCTCAGTAACTTCGGGAGAAAAAACAATGGCGGAGAGATTAATATTTTGACGGGAAATGTTTCGTTTGTTTAGAATTTTATAGAGTATGTAAGGGAAAAAAATACCCTTAAAAAGACTTAAGCATGAATGGCTATTTAATAATGGTATTATAAATCTGAAAATAAAATTTAATCTGAAAAATCTTAAAAATTATAGACTGCGCACAATACTATATTGATATAACTGTTTTGCAACAAATGAATAGTAAAATATCCGAATTGTACAAATATTTAAATTCTTATATTATTTTTTTATACATGTTGAAAACACGATTATGTTTGGTGATCAAAATACTTATACTTTTTTACTTTATGCGAAATATATATATAAAGTATTGTAATAGTGATGGTGCATCTAATACTACTTGGTCATGCCAAGCCTGAATGAGCGGAGATCTTCCGATTTAAGGCGGGCCTTTTGTAGTTAATGAGCACCGTTAAGGTGAAAGTACGACTTTGCTCGAACAGACACGACGCAACCCCTTTTTAGCGCGTGGTCGAACTCGTTCATCCATCCGCAAGTCAGAGTTTAGATCCAAACCAGAGACCGACTCATCCCTGATTTAGTACCACCAGAGGTATAATTTGTTATAGGAACTTGGAGGACTTTGCTGTCACAACATATTTAGGGTGTCCCAACTGCCATTAGCCAACATGGCGGTTTTTGGCCGAGACGAGGACAGAACTTGCTACGTTTCGGTTGAGAGACTGATACTCTACCAAACAGGCGATAGTGGCCAATTGTAATAGAAAAAGGCTAATATCTTCGTTTTAGATCTCTCCGAATCCGAAAAATACATTTTTGTAATCATCTCAATTCGTATGTCAAAGAATACGTAAATTCCGAAACCCTTAGAAGCAGACATATGAAATTTGTTATGTGACAGATTTAAATTTCTGAATTTCATACAAATTTAAAAAAAGATTTATATCTTTTGAAATACATTCACAGGACTATTTATTTGCTCCAGTGTAAGCAAAAACAACTATAAAATGCAAAGAGCTAGATGACAATGAAATTTGATACACACTTTTTGTGTCTTAGGTAAAGATTTGTGTCCATTTTTGAGTCAAATCATCAAAGGGTTTAATGTCTTTCGCTTACATACAAATCATATAACTAAAAAACGCAGTGATTTAGATAAATGCGATTTCGCATGAGATTTCATTACTCTAATGCTAATTTTTTAAAGTTAAATTTTGATTTCAATACATTTTATTTCTAATCAATTTAAATTTAATCCATTCAAAAGATGCCCTTTAGTACATTTTTCGCATCATTGAAAACATATGTTTTGTTTTCCATACTATAAGCCACAAAAACTCCTGTGCTGAAATCTGAAAAAGAACGTCAGTGGTATACACGGATGTACTAAATCCAATATTTTAAGCCAAGATGAAGGAGATAAAAAACTTATGAGGAAGATTATGCGTAAGTTAAGAGAAGGAAACTCCCAATAATTATAATTTCCGTTCGAAATTTAGAAGATATATAGGATGAGCATTGATTTTTAATCACTTAACTGTTTTATTTACTTTACTATCTAATAAGATGACGTATTCGATAGTAGGAATAATTTCACATTTGATTCAAATGGAAATACATTGGATACTTCACTTATCTATGTATTTTAAGTAATTTTTATATTGAATTATAATCGTCATGAGTGGTTTAGTTTTTGCTTACAACTATTAAAATTAGATAAATCGATGCACGTACGGCATGCGGGTAAAACAGTTAAGGTATCCGACTACGTTCGAAAGAAAAATTTTGAAAAATTGGATTTTTTAAAAACAATTAATGGGTTTTAAATGTATTGTCAATTATAAACACTATAAATATTTAAAAAATGTATTTGGAAATATATATTTCAAGAAATAGGAAATTTGTGGTAAATTAAAATGAAAATTAACCAAAAAGGGTAATACTCTGCACAAAATTATAATGCAGTAATTTTTCTTTCAGGACAAGTTATAGAATACAATGATGAATGAAATGAACCAAGATCTAAGAAAAATGTTCAGATGCAAAGAAGTGATAAAAATATACGTATATATGCATTTTTTTCATAAATTCACAGTTTAATTTTTCTAAAAGCACTTATAAATGAAAAAGTATTTCACCAACAATAAAAATTTTGGTTCATTTCATTACCCATAATATTTAAAACACAAGTCGAAATTTTTGAGTAAACACATCTGCTAATTTTTGTGATATCATATTAATTGTAGAAAATTTTTATGAAAACTAAAGTTTTGAGAAAATTGAAGTTAAAAATGAATTTCAGCTGAAAAATATGTGACCCTGGATAATAGGTCAGACCTTCCTTTTCCTAGAAAGGATAAGCTGTTTTGGTAAGAGACAAGTCTGAACAACAAAAAATAATAATTAAAAAAAAACTCCAAAGTGGTCGATGAACAGTGTTTTTAACGTAGTCGGATACCTTAAGTAGTTAAAAAAAGCAAATTTATAAATGGAATTTCAAGAATTACGCCTGTACAGTATTGGATGTACTGACAAAAATACATCTACCATACTGATTTTTTTTTAAAAAAAACTCATTTTTAATAAACAAAAAAAAATGACAAAATAAAACTGACTAAAAGCTTCAAATTATGGCATTTAATAACAAACCATATTTCAGCAAGAAAATAACAAATGAATGCTTCCTAAAGAGACAATATTTTGAAACAAAAATGAGAGGAAAAACAACAAGACAAAACACAGACCAGCAAAGCATGCATCTAACGAGCCTCAAATGAATAAAAAAATACACAAACAGCGAATAACAAATGACTCGGAACGGTGCTTTTGTCAGACCAAATGCATAATTGTGCTAGCCCTAGAGAGATTAAAGAATTAAGGGACAGAGAAAATAAATTGAGTTATCAACTAATTAAAACTAACAGCTCGGAATTTTATTTTTAGCATCTTAATAGGGAAAAAATGCTGCTGTTTAGTAAAAACATCAGAATTCGTTTTTAAATAAAGAAGCTTTTATTTTTCAAAATAAAATTTGAGTGCAATATTCTTAGAATTGCCAAAATAATTTTGTAATAGCCATTTCAGATTCAGATAGTACAGCTTGTTGCACAATATAGTACAATATTATATTAATATTATACAATATGGGTGGTGGTGGGTCTAATGCCACTTGATCATACCAAGCACGATCGAGCGGATCTCTTTCGAATGAAGGCAGAGGTGTGCGCCTTTCGTTGTGAACGAGCACCGTTAAGGCGAAAGTACGACTTTGCTCGAACACACACGACACAGCCCTTTTTAGGGGGCGGTCGAACTCATTCATCCATCCGGGAGTCAGAATTTAGATTCAAATCAGAGACCGACTCATCAATGATTCAGTACCCCCAGAGGTTTAATTTGTTATGGGAACCTGGAGAACTTTGCAGTCACGACCTATTTAACGTGGCCCAATTGCCATTAGCCGGCACGTAATTATACGATATTATTTAATATATAATATTGTAAAATATTGTATTAATAAATATTCAACAATGTTATACAATATTGTATATATTTATACAATGTATTATATTTATACAATTAACATACTTACACGTTTAAATTGAGCCATAAATGCTTTTTATATAGTCCCACCACGATAAAAAAAAACAACATAAGATTTTTTTTCTTCAGACCAGATACTTTTACAAGCACATTCGCTTCTATCGATTTTAATTAATATAAAATAGGCAAATTAAAGTAGCAAAGACTGATGCCCAATATTATGAAGTACATTATTCAGCAATATTATACAATATTGCGAATATTGTTTAATATATAATATTATACAATATATGCGTGCTGCTAGGCAGACAGACAGATCATGTTTAAATAACAAACGTTTTGGATGAGTTACGTACACTCCAAAACAAATTAAAATAACATATGCAAAAAAAAAAATCTGAATAGTGGTTTAGACCTTGAACTTTTACCATTGCATTTGTTTCTATAAATTGGAATTCATATAAAATGGATGATCCCAGATAAATAAAAATAAAAGCTCTCAAATATATTATAAATATTTTTTTTTCGTGAACCTAAAGAATGAGTTTTATCTCTACTCATAATAAAGAGAAATGTATGATTGTGTACATATTTCCGATCTACAGGCTAGATTTGACCTACAGTTATCAAAGTATTTGGTACATATATGGGAATGTGTACTGGAAATGCATGCGTATGGAAATGTGTACTAAAGGAGAATTTTAATCTTAGAGCTTTAACGAATTAAAAATTAATCTTAATTTGGATGGTTTTTCTTCGATAATATAGGAAAATATTATTGCAAAAAAAAAAAAAAAAAAAAAAAAAATAACACTTTTCCCAAAATTTAAATAATAATCATGATAATAATAATGATGATACTAATTTAATGAATGTGGACATTCTTCCAGCATTTTAAAATTTTAACCATGTTAATTAACTGAGTTAATCAATTTGTTTAATTCAACAAACCTGACCCTTCGAACCATTTCCGTCGATAAAAATTTTATGAAGATGTGATTATAAATAACTTAGTAGAAGAGGTATTATTCCACATTTTTTTTGCTGATGATTATTTATAAGTAAACATAATATCACGTTTCACAAATAAGCTTTTTTTGTGATCGCACGCGTGGAATATCATAAACCAATGAAATAATTAAAAACGATTATATAATGCATAATTATTTAATTATTTTGAGGGGGTTCCAGAATTAATTCATCAACTAATTAAAAAATCTGAAATGATTCTGTGTGATTACGAAAACATTATCATTAAACAAGCAGAATTTGCTAATCGATTATCATCGTTCTTAAATCTTCTAACTGAAGGCACTTTTCTACTTATTTTTTTAAAGATTTTATCAAATATATTTTTTTAACTTTCGACTCACGTGAAACTTTTGCAAAGTAAAGAGAATAGCTATTTATATGCAAATTTATAAAACTATAAGTCATCAAAACGTGAAGATAAATCTCGAGACGATTTTTAAGTTAATGCCTGTGTTAAATCAATATATTTAATAAAACTTTTCTCACACTGTATAATAATTTTCTTTAAAATATTTTTTGTATAATCATTTTAGTCATTTTGACAGCACTGATTGTTTAAAAATATAGTTGCAATTTTTTTTACTTCCGAAAAACCAGAAGGGGAGAACCTAAAATGTTTTCAAACGTCTGGCAAAACTCGCGTGTCAAATTAAGGAACTTTGACCTGGATGGCATCCAGAAATTTACGTCACAGTTTTTCGCAAAATTATATCTATATATAAAAAATAACTACGTTTTTGTAATCAAATACAATTATGCAAATCAAAGAGGTGAAATCTTAATCTATGTATTTGGATTCTGAACACACATTATTCTGTTTTATCAAAATATATAATTAGGGATTAAAATGTCGAGATAAATGTGGTGTTGAAATATAAATTTCTAAACGTGAAACGCCATTAGATTTTATAATTCTTTCTTATTATTTGTATCATTGAATAATTCCCTCATTCCAGATTTAAGGTTCAATTCTACGTTGTTTTAAGTGTTGAAGCGATATTAAGTTGTTGATTCTCTTTCCCGGCAAACAATGGATCCCAAAATAAAGATGTGACGCAATTGGATCACGTGACGCCCGCCTCGGATCACGTGTTGAATGGATTCCTTCATTCAAAAATTACGAAGAAAAGTTTTGTCGAGTATATGAAAATTTCGAGATAATGATACTTGACAAATGGTGAGGTCTTGAGAATTTTCACCGCTTGTCGTATATGCATATGTCGTATATGCTTGTCGTATATGCAGTGTGAAGTAATTGATGTAATTATTTCAAGATTACTGAGAAGCAATTTACAGATAATTAGCAATTGACATTGAAGAAAAAAAAGCGTCATATAAAGCCAAAGCAAAATAAATTAGGACACTAAATATAGGTATTAAAAAAATGGGATGATTAATTTAAATCCGTCCAGATTTTTAGTCTTGCACAAAAAATTTATTGAAAGTTATATGAATTATAAGCAACAATTCAGATTTCAATTAATATAACCAGCATTTGATTCTATCAGATTCTTCGATATCGTTAAGCAGGTTCCAAATATTGTTTTTTTAAAAAAAGAAAAAGGCTTAGTTGTTTTTATTAAAAACGAAAAAAAAAAAAAAAATGCACTTGCCAACGTTGAGCTTTATGAATCTACAACCAGGAGTTAGATAAATGAAATAAATATTATTGAAAGAGAGACAGAAATTGATGACTAAAAAATAGCTCCACATAAGAACATATTAAAAAATTTTGCTCAAAAATGGTCCAAAAAAGTACAGGCATTTAAAAAAGTTTTAAATTCAAATATGGATCTTGGATTGAGTTTTTTTTTTACCACAACAAATAAATTTTTAAAGAATTTTGATGAATTGCAAGTTTCAATTCGGATTTCAGTCAATATAAGTAGCACTTGCTTCCATCAGATTCTGATGTAGTTGGAAAAAATTTTAAAATTCATTTGGAATTTAATTGTATAGTTAACTACCGTATCAACATGTTTATCTAAATATCACTTTGGCTGGCATCAGTCTATAACTAAGAAAGTTCTTTGTATTTTCCTTATTTTCAGAATTATTCCTATTTGAAGCCAATCGCATGAATTATTCAAAAAATTAGCGGAAGTTGGTTTCATAAAACTCCCTTGCATACTCTAAAATTGCATACTTTATTTTTCTTGCATACTCTACAATAAAAGCGTTATACTCCTTCCTCCGTATATAATTGTGGACATTGAGTGAGGACACAAAACTCTTGCAAGGTAAAGATGAATGATAATTACAAAATATAGATCGTTGGAATGAATCTAGCATTTTTACTGATTCTATCGAGATAATACGTATTTAAGAAAGCTTTTTGTCAATCTATCGGAACCAAAATTTAGGCAAAAAATTACGTTTCTAGTTAGCACAGCGAATTTCATCAAGCCATTGTATTTAAACGCATGCATGTGAAAATAGACCAATAGAAAGTCAACCATTTGAAGGATTTGATTCAAAATTAGAGATACATCTATTTTTTAAATGTACCTATCTACTAAATTTAATTTCTGTGGTTATTGACATTTTGTTGTTAACGAGTTCACTTGCATTTGAAAAGACAGACGAAGTTAATGTAAATAAATTTCATTCAAAATTTGATACAGATCTATAAATTTGTCCACAATTGCACATACTAAATCTAAGCCATTTAATTCAATGAAGTTTTAAGTTGGTGTGTTCATAGATAGACAAACAAAACAGGCATAATGCTAAATATCTGTTTTTTAAACCCAGGGAAATTCGAAATATAGAGATATGTCGAAAATTCGAGTTCGAATTTTTTGACGATTACAACGCTTTTTTGACGATTACAACTTTTTACCCGAGAAATTAGAAAGGCAAATGAACTATTATAAAATAAATCAAACAGATTTTGTTGTAATATTCTTAAAAATTCGTCATACATCAGAAGAAAGCTTCCATAAAAATGTTTTTTGTATGTATATATATATGACTTAATATTTTTTTAAATAATTTATCCCAACAAGTATATAAGCAGAGATTTTAAGCATGATAAGAATAACACAAAGAAATGTGCTTAGAACTTTTTTAGGATTCAAGCTTAGAGATGGTAAAATATTTTTCTGCAAATGTCAACCTTGGACGTTAAATTTTTGTTGACATGACGAGAACTAACAGCCGTATCTGTCAAGATAATCCGTTTTAAACCGGAGTTGTTGTTTGGAATTCTTATGGAAATCTTCCAAAGATGACAGCAATAAGTATTCCATGTCAAGATTTTGCATTAAAATATTCTAAATATGTATTTTTTCCCCACATTTATGACTCATAAAGAGAATTCCTACCGTCTTGAAAGTCGACACAATATATGCAAAGCAATTCCTACACTAAAAAATTCGACAGCCGGCAATTGCCACCTCTGGCAAATTTGATTTGATATATATTTTTTGACTTTGAACAAGATGAGCATATTTGGTAAACAAAAATGTAAAGAAAATGACTCAAATATTTATTATACATAGATGAAAATTCTGATATTATTAGAATCAGATGGGCCTATGTTGATTACAATATAAAACAAAACATTGTGGCTTAATTTGTCTGCTTCTCATCTCCATCTAAACAGCGTTTCATTACAAGACATTAAAAAGAATACCGATAAGTTTTCAAAGCATAAAAATCAATTAAATATTCAATTTTTAGAATTTAAATTAGAATTACCAAAATTTTGCCTTTTTTTAATACTTTGAATAAATCTATCACTGATTTTTAAAATTTCTTTTATTTTAAAAGTTTTCAAAAATGCGTTGATTAGATTGAAAATAGTATTTTACTATGCTTAACGCCACAGTTTATAGTGTGGATATAGTGTGCATACAATACACTGTATAGTATTGTGTGCGCGCTACAATGTATACGATACAGTGTATTTCCATTTATAAGTTCCACATGATTGTTCCAAGGGAAAACAATGAGTGTTTGGAAATCTTTTGTTAAATGCTTTTTAACAAAAATTTATAGAATAGACCGACATAGTTATAGTAGAACTAAAATTATATTCAAAGTGGCAGCTTGAAAATTACGAAGATGGCTGTCGTACGAATAGTGCTATCATTAAAATATATTGGTGAAAGGTATTTATTTTTATTGCAGACTTATTATAATGTGATTTGTATGACGGAGATATTATTTAATTCAAAATGTAACCCCTGGCCCATTTCCATTTTTTTTAAAAATTTACTAAAAATATTGAAAAATGTTTGTTAATAATTTTTTTGTAAAACTATTTAAAAACGCATTTTTAAAAAATAAAAAGTTATACATTCTAGGTAAGTCAAACGTTCAAACGAAGGCCCTTTTTTATATTTCTGTATCTGTGAATAAAATTTACAGAATTAATATAACAAATATTAATAACTTACTTGGATTTAAAATAGTATTTTAACTTAATAAAACATTAAGAACTTACAGTAAAAATTTGCCATTATGATTTTTTAAAATCGTCTGGTTCAACAGAAATCCCGATTTTCATCAAATAAAAACAGACGATAAAAAGATTTTATAGTTTATAATATTTATATAAAAGTAATTTTTTGTTAAAAGTTTTATAAAAGGAAAGAATTTTACCCCGAGAAATGCTAAATATTTGAACTTGTTTTTTATATAGCAAAACGAAGAGTAAAAAAGCTTTACTAAATATTTACACACATTGTCATTTTAATATATATCTTCTGACAGCGACAACAATAAAATTTTATTAAATTAAAGGTTTAACAGATAAATCTATGAAGAGTTCATTCGTTCCTATTACACCAAGAAGTAAATGAACTCCATCCAAATCCAAATCGAAGAGTTACGCGTGAAATTCTAAAAATAGCAGTGACATCAATTCACACTTACACCTGTGGAGAGCAATTGAGACTTACCCAGCAAGAGTAATCACCACTTGACATAGGAATTTCTATTGCAAGTGAATTAAACGACACATTTACTCTGAGCAAGTATGCTATTTTGCGGATTTAGACACGAATATAAAGGAGATACGATATCTTTCAAATAATTTAGGTCAGTTTCGCTTTCTAAATTATTGGTGCTTCTACTTTGAATTTTTAACTAGGATATTCGATTGATCTTTTGAAATATTATGAATTGATTGAAAACCGAATTTACCAATATCAGAACTGTGACTATTGATTTCTATAATTGTGTAACTCTTTCATAGAAGTCAGAGTTATATGGATGTTTAGCGTTTGTTATAAAATTCTGCTTTTTATATTAAAATTGTTGTTCATTATCATCTTTATTCAGAGTTCTGATGCTTTGTAAAAGTATATTTAAATCTTCCTAGCATGCTTATTCCTAGAAAAAACTGTTTCTGTTTTACTACTTTAGTTTACAAGGTAATACAATATAAAACAAAATCTACATGAAAATAATACTGGCTTCTGAAATCTAAAATACATAAAAGAACCAAAACCAAGTCAGAGATAGAATTTTTAAGCGAGTTTGGGAAAGGCTCATATACCACATAGCCATTTTTTCAATTACTAAGCAAAGAATAAGCCGTTATAAGATTATATCCGATGTGCAATTTGCAAAGAATCTATAAACAACTCCGAGGAATCGACAGATTTTTAATTAAATCAATACGGCAATACTTTTCAAAAAATAAATTCCTTTTAATTACATAATTGAAAACTTGTTTGAGTTTGTAGACAGTGGCTACTCAAATTGAAAAGATGCAGAAAGCTAAAAGTGGTCACTGGTGATTGTCGTCATACAAACCTCCCAAACATTTTAAGGCTATAGAAAAAATAAAATTTAAACAGATTTGTAATAATATAGAATGCAATAACGAAGGATAATTCCGATAAAATGCATCGTTTTTTTGTTTTAAAGGTATAACTTTTATATTCAAGACTATTTAACTAGTATAAGTCAGTATTAGAGTAATATATTTTTAGAATTCACTCAGCGTAGTTCATTTTTAAAATTCCCTCGTACAAAATCTCTATTAACAAAATTAAACATCTGGAATTGCAAGAAGTATATAAAAGAATCAAAAGTAATCCGGATATAAAATTCTTAAGTGTAGAGTTTGAGAGTAGCTTATGAATCAAATAGCCAAAAATTTCAATTATTAAACTTAAATAAAGGCATTCCAAAGCTAAATTTGACACGTGATTTATGCTGAATGGACAAACATATCGAATGCTTAAATGACTTTCAATTAAATCAATATGACAATACTTTTCCGAAAATAAATGCCATTTAATTAGATGGTAGAGAATGTATTAGAGTTTGTAAATCAGTGGTTACTCAAGTTGACAGCATGTAGAAAGCTAGAAGTAGATTGACGTCATATAACACTCACGTGTTTTAAGGCTATAGAAAGAATTATAAAATTGAATCAAATTTATAATAATGCGAAATTTTATAGCACAGAATATTGAGTGTAGGGGCCAAGATATTAATTCTGTACAAGCGTGTCATTCGTTTTAAATACATAAATTTCCTATTCAGGAATATTTAGCCAATTCATTGCGGAATTTATTTTTAGCGAGTTGCGTAGTCAAATCAAGTGATGACAAACATATCAAAAGCAATGCAAATAATTGCGTAGTAAATTTTTTCAAAAAACAGTAAAGAAAGTAACATTTTCTTTTTATTAGATTATAAATTAGCATTTCCTTACTGAAAAAGATGCTGCCGTAGAAAATTAAAAAATTACAAATGTAGATATTAATAATTTAGATGATACGAAATTGTGGAAATGTTTATTGAAAAGATAAGTAAATTTGGCAGTAGTATTTGGTCGACAAACGTAGCTTCGAAAATAATTTAAAAAATTAAGAGTAAAATTTTTTGAAACTTATAAAGATAACGTTGTTCAAGCGAATCAGAAATTTTATTTATTTATTTTGTAGCAATCATTATTAGGTAATAAAAAAATAAAGTGTATGAAAATCCCGATATACAAGTAGAGGAAATACCTGATATACAAATTAAGTACAGAGAAATCCGAGTAGACAAGTATGGGAAATATCTGATATACATATAAATTACAGGAAAGTGCTGATATACAAATATGGGAAATATCTGAGATACATATGAAGTAAGGGTATTCCCCATATACAAGTATGGGGAGTATCCGATAAAACGGGGAAAATAATCAACTCATTTTGTAAAGAGCAGTTCACTTTATGTGGAGCAACATCTCTACTAAAGAATTTAACTTAATAATTTTTTAATTTATAAAACATTTACTGGTGTAATAAAGAAAACATACCACTAAATGATCTTTATTAATTTTTTTTTATTAAAATGTAATATATCTAATGATGATTTTTTAAAATTTTATTTAACATAATGTGCATTCAAGTATACACACCAAAATGAAGTGTCATATATAGAATTGATTATCAGTGTTATATTATACAGCTTTCACCGTACTGTCAACGTGAGGGGTTTTCGTTTCACACACGGAATCATGCAAAACAACCTCTACTCACCATTTGACCTTTGGTTATCCTCCTTATCCACCATCAAGGACACTCTACGCGTTGCGCAACTACAAAACACATGATATGCAAGTGTGCCCGACACACTCGATGCGAGTGTGCATGAAGGGTAGCTTACCTCCTCCTGGGGGCATGTTCTTCTGATGGGTGGGAGAGTAGTTCCTCATGGAGGTGGAGTGCGGCAGCGTCTGGGTGCGGTTGGCAGGCAGGTACTGCGCTGGCAGCGTCCCGTAATACCCGAGGGCTGGCGGCAACGGAGCTTTGGAAGCCTGCAAAAAAATATATTTAGAACACTGAGTCAATCACATTCCCAACTCTTCTTGTCTGTTTACTTCCGTCTCTGAGCTCCTCCGGGGTGCGTCAACAAAGACACCTGTGTCTCTGTGGCTGGGATGGGTTTTGTTATAATTTGCGGCGCTTCTGTTGCCCTCCTCCAGTCGGTTGTTGTTGTTTTTGACACAGAAGTTCAAGGAGAACCTCGCAGTCTCAGACGTGTCTTGCGAGATGGGTTTTGTGCCTCGACAAGACCATGGCAAGAGAGTGTTTGAAATTAAAAAAAAAAAATCAAACGTTTTTTTTTAATTTTATTTATTTATTTTATTTGGTTTAGTTAACACATTGTATGCGGGATACTTACTAGTTCGTTTTCTGATTATTGATACTTGAGCGAATTATAATTTAATTTCGTTGAAGAAGTTAGTTGGCAGTTTCTTTAGATTGCATATTTCAATCTTATTAAGGAAATTTTCACGACATTAAAAAATGAAATTATTTTTAAAAGGCATTCATTACGATAAAGAGAGTTTTTTTTAATAGAATCTGATTTTTTTGCATGTTTTTTCTAAAGGCCCCTTAAGCTTTCGTCAGGCACATCAAAATAAAACGAAGCATTTGTTCGCATATCAAGGTTAAACAGACATCGATATTTTTGAATAATGCAGAAAAAGTGCGTAACCACATGATATAAATCTATAACTGTTTTCCTCTGTGTTTACATATTCTACATTAGCTCATTAACCCACTCGAGGGCTATATATATTTGGAGTTTATTGTATCTATATACTCGCTACAGTTACAGTTTATTCATAAATTTTTAATAACACAATTATCAAATTATATATAATTAGTATACACTATAAACTATCACTATATAATTAGTATACACTATCTCACTATAAACAGGAACTTATCAACACTTTCTTATCAATTTTTAATCTCTTATCCCAGATTTATCTAATAATTTTGCTAGACTAAGAACATATTATAAAGAATGTCTGTTACGATAAAATTGTTATTCTGCTGGATATTTGGCACATAATAATTATTTGCTAATACGACAGATATAAGATCAGAAGACGAATTAACAAAAGAGGTTGATAAAAGGAAGCTGACTTTATATAATGAATTTTAATAACAAGGCTTATATTGCTGGTACAAAATATAGAAAATTATACTACATAAAAATATTTCAATATTCAAATTTTGAATATTAAAAGAAAAGTAGTTTTAAAAGAAAAGAGATACAAAAATACTAATTTTGAAAGAAAAGAGTGTAGTTCTCATCTCCGAAAATTTAATGATATTGAAATTTTTTTATACACTCTGTACTCACTTTTCTGAAGACGTTGGAATATTGACAAGGCCAAATTAATGGCTTATAGAGATCTCGATTTAAAAAGAAATGGATAGTAAACAATTCATTATATAGCATGGAATTAACTACTCAGAGAGACTTACAGGATATAATAATCTAAAAGAAATCAATAATTGTAAGTAATTTGAAAATATCAAAAAGAAATGATCGCTCACCTTGCTCCTGTGAATGTGTTGATGCTGGTATTCGGAATCGAACTCCGGTTCCGAGAAATAGCTCAGATCTTGATCGTAGGTGCTGTAAACGCCTCCGCCATTCACGTCTTGTTCGTAGATCCTCAGGACAGACCGGTCGCGTATGTCCCTGCGAAGAAAGAGAAGGTGAGGATCGACACATTTCAGGAGAAAGAAGTCTGTTCATGCAATTATTACATCAAGTATCTTCTGTAAATGCTACTGTAGTGATTGGAGACAAGCGAGGATCGAACTCGCGATAGCCAGATAACCGCAATACGAAAGTGATCACCCAGTCTAGAGTTTGTTATCTGGCCACAGCAGCTGTACAGAAGTTGCGTATTTTCTGTCATCGGGTCACCAATGTTGCTATTGGCGACAGACGTTACTGTTATGAAGAATTAGTTACTATGGAGATTCAAGTGACAACAAGACACAACTTGGTAATTTCATGTTGTTTACTTATTAAAAAATCGCTGACTCCAGTACCTTATAAGCTAAAACAGCAACGCTAGAATCAATCTCGCCCAATGACCACAAGACAAAAATGATCACTTAGTCTTGAGGTTTGCAACACGCAACCACAGCAACGTAAGAATCAATCTCGCATGATTACCACAAGGCAAAACTGATCACTCAGTCTTGAGGTTTGTAATCTCGCTCATTAAACTTCCACTATTTTACATCCTCTAGTACGAGGAGGTATCGATAAAGAATGGAAATAATTTTCCAAACAATAATAAATCAGAGGAAGAGAGTTATATACCCGAAACTTTCTTGCATATTCTAAATAAAGGTGTTATTCTCCTTCACCACAAAATATTGTGAACCTTGTGCAAGGCAGAAGACGCCTTATATAACATTGGCGTACAATAGATAAAAAATATTCACCTTTGGCGTTAATACAATCTTTTTACTGAATCTACTGTGTGAACCTTGGTTCTCAGGATTGCGGATTTTCAGTAACTCAGAGAACGAATTGAATAGCATTGACATTCAATAATTATGAAATTTAGCATTTTTATTGCATCGACCTTGTCCTCTTTGGCGAGTTTTTAGGCGGTTAATCCCTAATATGTGGTTAATAGCATCCAAAAATATACTTTTTATTTTTGGCGAGTTTCCCACAACCAACAGAAATGAACATTTGACATATAACTATAATTGTAGTCAAAAAATCGCATACCAATTCGATATCTTCAAGTCATATTGAGTTACTGCGTTTGTATGGGTCTGAAAGTATAAACCAGAAAGCATTCAATCCTTTGATGAATTTGGTTGAAAGTGTGATAAATGTCTACACTATACATGCTAAATTTCATTCAAGTAGCTCTCTTCATTTTGTAATTGCCGTTTTTTACTTAAACTTGAATAGCCGGATAAAGAGATTTTCCATAAAATTTAATAGAAGCCTACAAATTTGATGCAAAGACCGTATAAAAAATTTCATCTGCTAACTCAAAATGCTTTTGAGCTACTTTTGTCGCAGACAAACAACAGGATATTTTTCAAAAATAAGGGTTTTCTAACGCACCTTTGAAACACATTTGGAGGTCTGAAACATAGGGATTTTTCATGGAAGTTTAAAACAGAGATTCATCAGAATATGATTTCGAATTTTTCGACGATTACAGTATGTACTTATTCGAGAAAGGAAAACTGAAATGTAATATGAAATGGCAATGAAAGTAATACTAATTTATTACTTTTAATATTATTCCTACTATAATTATCTAATTTATTACTTTTTATTATTATCTCTACTATAATTAACTAATTTATTACTTTTTATTATTATTCATAGTACCGTCAATCCATCAAAGAGGTCATAATTCATGTTCTGAAAAGTTTTTTTTTAAAGCTTTAAACAACAACAACAAAAAAAGCATAGCTTTATAATTTTATTGAAATGTAAAGCAACCTTTTTTTTCTTTAACTTTTCGCACTCAAAGTAAAAGTACTGTCATCTTCGCAAAATTCAAGCTCGAGATTTTCACGAAGTTCAAGATTTCTTTAAGCTCGAAAAATCTATTTTTAGAAGTATACCTGCATATCAGTGAACGTAACACAACAATACACTAGTTCACGGATTTCAGACAAAATTTGTAGAATTATATCAAATTTTGAACGTAATCTATTCAGAAGACTACCTGTCCAGTCTGAAAGTAGCAAGAAGCAATCGAAAACTCCACTACAAATGTGCATCAATAAAAACTAGAAATACAAATTCAGTAAAATAAAAATATGTAAAAACAAATGAAAGAATTGTTTGAAATATTTTGCAACTAAATTTAGGGTCTATATTAGTAAAAAAGCTTATAAATTATATGAAAATAATCCTTAAATCTTTGATATGAAGTATTAAAAACCGAAGAAAAGTGTATTATTAAAATTTAGCACTTTGGGAATTAATTTTTTAAACCTGACTCTCTTGTTTGATAATTTCTTTGACATAACTTCAAGCAAGAAACAATATAAAAAAAACACTTTCTATTTAATATAAGGTGAGTTATGTATCAGTTATTTTTTTTCCAACAAAAATTTACTTTCCCAAGATATTAAGCAAGAAAAGAAAGTCATACTCATTCAACCTTTTTTTTTCTCAACTGAAACGTTTTCACTCGAAGTTATTAAATGCTGAGTATCGATGCCAGATACGTTTATGTTCCTTGAATTTTCTTTTGCAATTACAGTCACTTTTCCCCCCATTAATTAGTGCTTTCTTGTTAGCAGACGATTTTTTTGCACTTTTGTTTAGAATGCCTGATGGCACTAATAGATTTTTTCCCCATTATGAAAAACAAAACTTTTCCGCCTTTTCCTGAGGCATGTCGTTTTCATGCTCTAATTACAGCATCTAGTAATCATTTTTTGTTCTTTTTACCCTTTTGGTAATACAGGGGTTTTTTTTGGTTGATTTTATGAAGATATATTACTGAATTATAGTTTTTAAAAAATTACTTATGTGGTCTCATGGATTCTGAGTCATGTTACATAGAATTTTGGAATTATGCGATAATTTATTTACTTTTTCCGCAATTTAATTTAAGACATTGGTTATAATATTCTATTACTTATTGCAATTATTCATTTATTACTTACTGTAATTATTATATTTATACATAACTCTGAAATCAGAAAACAAATTAACTATAATTTAATTTATTGCATTAATCCTCGAGACCATATTTTATTTGCACTCAAATTAAATTTTCTAATAATTGTATTTGTATGAAAAACTGCCAATACATTTTGCTGATATTTTTCTTGAGAAATGTTTTAATAGTATAAAATATAGAAAATATAAAAATGTTTTAGAAATTTTCAAAATATATTATCATTTAAAATAGTAAATGTGTTGGAACATACATTTTCTTCTCATATGTAACAATAAATAATACTAATAAATAAAACTAGTAATAAAAGATATTACTTTATACTTTTAAAATCATATTTACTTTTCCAGTGTATAAATGTATATAGAAAACAATATAATGTAAAATTCACCAATTATATGGGGAAAAAATGACAGTGGCCCTTTAAGAGCAAGCATATAAAAAACGTTTTTTTCATTATCGAAAAAAAAAAAAAAAAAAAACCGTTTTTAAAAAAAATAAAAACACGTTTTTTTTATTGGCGTGTAGGACTTTCACAGCATGGTTTTCTAGGGCATTTTAAACATATAGGTTAAGATCTAGTATAAAAATCAGCCTATAAATTCTATATATATTTCTTTTGGTATATTAATATATTTTATAAATTTTTCAGAATGCATTATCAGTAGAAAAATTAATTACGTTTGAACATTCATATCAGAATCAGTTGAATGCGAACTTTCATCGAAAATCTCTTCTGTAAAACCATTCTTATCATTAAAATCACTTTCTGCTTTATCTAAAAGTGTCTGGAGCACTGCTTCATAATAGAATCAGTAAGTTGGATGATATATCAAGGCCCAAGTTTTAGCTCCATCTACTTAGCCTAGTTTATCACTGGGACACTAAGAGGCTGGTGCGGTCTTAGAGACCGAGCTTGAAGAAATAATTGAATTATTTTTAAAAACATCCACTGAAAACGGTTGAAAAAGTTCACGTGTATTGAAGGTTACAAAACTGGAAGCTATAGGGTCAATCTATTCGATTGAGCTAAAAATAGAATAGGGGTGACCGAAAGTACATTGCTAGCGGTCTCACAGACCACACGTCCCCAATTAAGTTAATACACCATTTTTTCCATATAAGTATAGGGCGCTTCATATTGAATTTGGTAAAAATAAAGCATGCATAAATAAAAATAAAGCATACATTTTGATAAATTAAATTTATTTTGAAACTACAGTCAACCAAGTTTACATAGTTGTTCTATGTGTGCCCATCTGGTGACTTGGCAACTCATGATAGAATATACACTGTTAATGATACTAAAAAGTCTGGTAACAACCGTCATGTCCCCACTACATCGTTATCTGAAACACATTCAGTTTTGTATTTCTTCGACGCGTTGACTTTTCAGGACTTCATGAAAATGTTTTTCGAATTTTCCCAACAACTTCGATTTAGGCGGGTGTTCGTTCTGCTCGAAAACGGCTCATGCTTTGAAACTGCTTCATCAACTTTTCGATGCCATGGTTCTTTACCAAATGTCGAGTTAAAGTCTTTATGAACAACGATAAAAGAAGATGTTTCGACATATTCCAGAACAAAGAATGCCTTTTCTTCGCCGTTTTGATAATAACAGTAGCAAACATTCTCTCCTAGCGGCACTTTCTTTACTGGAATTTTCGCTGTTGCCAAAAAAAAGTATAGTTGTAGTTTTTGAATAAAATTATTTCGACTAAATAACATAGTTCAGAATTCGTACAATATTATTATTTCTGTTCTGTTCGATAAATAATCTTGTATTTATCGAAATCTTAAATATTGCATTTTATTTTTTAAATTCAAGGTTGTTATTTAACATACTAAAGGCATGGGATCTTGACGAAAGTATGCTAGGTAACGCGGATCAAATCGTAGTACCACGACTCCCGCCTTTAATGTGTTAAGAACAATTTTGATTGTCAAATCTAAGAAAGCATTTTCTTAATTCTTCCGAATTAAAACAAAGTTTAGAAAAGACATGATGCTTATATTTCGATTACTAATATTTAAAAAAAAAATATTTCAGAGGTGTTTATCAACTTTAAAACAAGAAATGTAAGTAGGAGTAGTTCAATATATTTTTCTTGCTCCTATTGGCAAAGTTTATTTTATGTTTGAACTTTCAAAGACAGAAAGCTTATTTAGACAATTATACTCTACTAATGTTTTCCAGTTAAAAAATGTAACAGCAATAGTTTCCACCAACTTTATTCTTATAATATCTAATAGCTGTGTGTTCCAGATGACAATACGCTATTTTAATATGTTCAGAATGAAGAGTTTGCAAACTTACAGTTACAGATAATTCATTAATTTAATTATTAATACTATCGAGTTAATTTTAAACTAAATACGCATCACATCACGTAATATTTAATTTGATTATATATCTATACTTATAATAAAGCTGAATGTGTGTGTGTGTGTGTGCGTGCGTTGGCGCTCTACAGACTAGATCGTTGGACCCACAGCTACCAAATTTGGTACATGTATACCTTGGAGGTCGGGGATGTGCATCTCGGAGAACTTTTTCCGAATTTTTAATTAGAATTTGAATTAATTTACATTTAAGCGAAATTTCGACGTTTCACCGCTATAACTTCTGAAAATATTATCGCACAAAAATGATTTTTACATCCAATTATAGATTTAAAATTAGCTTTCTAATATTATCAGTATTCAAAGATATAACTTAAGCTTCTATTTTTAAATAATTTTTAAAAAAATATTTTAATCATGTTTTTTTTCGCACGTGACTGGATAAAATAAAAGAAAACAATGACGAAAGTTCAGAAAAAACAAACAAAAAAACCCATCGAAAATTAAATCTAAAGAAAGGCAACTTTTAGCACGTGACTGGATAAAATAAAATAAATATAAAATGCGATATTTTCTAAAAAAACAAACGCAAAGAAAAGGTTTCTATAATCGTTTGCAATATCTAAATATTTAATTCAACTAATCTTCTTTATTGATGGTAAACCTCATTGAATTTAGACAGGATATGCATTGAAATCCCGACTTAATGGCATATTTCTATAATTGTTTGCAATATCTGCATCCTTAATTCAATAATTTTTTTTCATTATAAAATATGATAGTTTCTAAAAAAATAAATGCAAAGCCAAGGTTTCTATAATCGTTTGCAACATCTAAATCATTTTTTCCCCTTTTTCGCTTTCTTTAAAAAAACATATTTAATATTTTGGCAACATCACCGAATAAAAATTTTTTTAATATTTTGGAACCATAACCGATAAATTATTATAGCATTAAACTCAAAAAGTTTTTCCGAATAAAGTTACCGACTCTTTAACTACTAATATCTCAATCTTTAAACTATTTCTTAAATTTTGTACTGACTTAAAGAAAAAATAACATATATTTTTTATCTATACTTATAATAAAGCTCAATGTGTGTGCGTTGGCGCTCTACAGGCTAGACCGTGGGATCTACAGCTACCAAATTTGGTACATGCATACCTCGGAGCTCTTTTTTCGAATTTTTAAATTAGAATTAGAATTAAAAATGAAGCAAAATTTCAACATTTTTCCGCTATAACTTCCGAAAATATCGCACAAACAAGATTTTTTCATTAAGATAAAAAAAAACTAGCTTTCTAATGGTATCAGTGTTTTAATATATAACTTAAACTTCTATTTTAAACGAATTGTTAAAGAAATGTTTTAACCATATTTTCAACAATATATTTCGGATAAAACAAAATTTAATCTGCAAGAGTGCGTCAAAGGGAAAAAATTAGATTTTATCACCATGTTGCCATCATTTTGACAAAAGAAATTTTAAAAAAATCAACTATTACTGTAAATTAAATACACAGAGAGTAACTCACAGCACGTGACTGGATAAAATAAAATAAGTATCAAATGTGACATTTTCTTTAAAAAATGCAAGGCAAAGGATTCTATGATCGTTGGCAATATTTAAACCATTTATTCAATAAATTATCTTTATTTATACAGGATATGCATTCGAATTCCGGTCCAATAGCCAATTTGTAAAATATTATTAATAGGCATATATATTGTTTAATACTATTAATTCGATCTAAATGAAGTAAATAATTACATTTTATGTAGCTCGAGTAAAACAATGCATTGATGAATATGAGTTTTAGATTTCTTCATACTTTGCTCTGTGAGCCAGATTTTACAAAATATTTGTATTAATATTTCAAATAAAAGTTGATACATCACTCTTCTAAGTCAATCCTTAAAACTGACTGATTTATAAAATTAAAGAATATTATTAGGAAAACGTGTTATATTATATATATTGTTTATTCAGATTCTGTAATATTTAAAACAATGGACAATAAATTAAAAATAACTCAATTTAAAAGATTCTATTTTGACACATTAAAAATTTGTTTTTAAAAACTGTTATTGTTATTTGAGTGTCCATTAAAAGAAAAACTACTTTCACCTGCATTTATTTCAGTGACATTAATGAATTATATATTCTTACCAGAAGCACAAAATAAATTTTTTATTTTAAAAAGCATTCCACTTCCGTTAGAGAAGTTCCATTTTCCATAATTACTTCACACTTTGCTCGAAAAACACACACACATACATTCTAAAACAAACGAGTTTTACAGCCTTTCCTTAAGAAAATAAAGTACTTCAACTTTTATTTCACATTAACTGCTGAAGGAAAACCACGAAACACCTCTTGAATAAGAAGATTTCCAACGAAAGCTCTTAAATAGCGGTCACTTCTTTGTCATGTGAGCGAAGGATCTTCAGAAGTTTTATAGTTTTAATGATAATCTTCACTTAAAATACAAGTTCTAAGAAGATAATGAGGAAGTTTAAAAGCTGCTGCTTAAAATTCATATCAAGAACTTTTTATTTGCTTTTAGAGTATTTTTGCATGCAGGTTTGTCTTCGTGAAACGAGTCATTAAATCAAGTGTTTATATGGATGCTGGTTGCTGGAATACGCGAAAACTATGTTAATTAGTTTTTGTCAAGGTCAAATGAAGGGAATATAGTTAAGAATGTAAAAAGTAATAAAAAGAATGTTTTTAAATTCAATTGTTACTTCTGTCCGCAAAGAAAAATATCCTTTTAGTTTTACTTTTTATAATAATTATCACAAAAATTATTAAGTATCAAAAATGGATTGATTTTTGCAAAAACACACGTCTCACATTCTTACTTTCACGAGAAAAAAAATGAAATCTTTGCATTTTACTGATTGAGCTACTGCCTGTTGATTTCAATTGTCATTAAAAACTGCTAAAACTCTATTTGAAGTATTACAAGTTAATTAAATTTAATGAATGAATTAATATTAAAAAATTGTATTATCAGCAATTGTCATCCGCTACAAGTTTTAAAAATGTATTTAAAATTGAATGGATGAATAAAAAGTATTTTATTAACAATTGAAAATTCGAACAAGGTATATAAATAAATATATAAGTGTGAACTAATAGTAGGAATTGGACATTTTTTTTTCACGAACCAAGTGCTAGCCAAAGTGGCTGGTTGTAAATATTTATTGGGAAGTTCGTAAAGTTACAGCGGTTTTGAAAGTAAAGTGAAAACCCTTTTTTTTCTAACAATTAAATTTATCCAATACTATTTAAGTCAAAATAATTTTTTTCATTGATGCTCATTTAGTTGATGTAAAATTCTTTAGTTTATACTTAATAAAATTTTAAATATATTTGTAGGTATATTTAACAACAATAATTTCATTTTTTGTGAATGAAACCGAAATCATTTTCAATTTTTCATCAAATATATTTGCTCGCATGATTTTTTTTTTCGTTATTCAAAGCTAAAGGAGATATTATTTTTGTAGTTTAGAAGTCGATACCACTAAATAATTTATCGATGAAACCAAACATACTAGCGTAACCAAGCATATTAGGTGCCATGAAAATCCATTAGAAAATTTTATATATACAATGAACAGAGCATATGCAAGACTATTAAAATAGCCCACTTTTAATTGTTTGATATTAAGTTTAATTTACTTTAATTTTAATTCTATGTCTTTTATGGCACATATTTATTTATTTAATTTGATGTCATTTAAAAAAATTAAGTTATTATTTGTAATATCATTTATTTATTTTAATTAATTAATAATATTTAATTATAATTATTAATAATATTTATTTACTTTATGATATTAATAAAATATTATAGCAATAAAATATTCATAATTAATAATATTTATTTAATTTAATGTCTGAAATTAATTTAACTAAAATTTAAAAACCAAGCAATATTTTCGACGAATCAACTGGTCGCCAAAGCCGATTAATAATTAATAAAATACTACTGACGAATTTCTCTAATAAAGACAAAAAACATTTACAAATTTCTTCAAAATCTCTCGGCAATTTGTTGTGTCCTAGAAACCCGCCATAGTCGTCGCCAAGGCCTGACCTGAAGAAAACACGACCACCACGTCAACGAGCGAATCGATATTCAGTGACAAACGGTTGGCGAATATGTCGAGCAGAAGCCATAAATAAACGGGCCGTCACGGCTGTGAAAAATGAACGCATGACTCGGGGAAAGGCAAACACTTGGCGGGATTCTCAATAAGATCGACACGCGACCGTGGTCGAAATATGCGATTCGGGAAAGGATTATTTGTCTTGGTGTCAAAACGACAGGACGAAGGGCGAGCAAGTTTTGACAAAATCGTAAAAAAAAAAGTTGAAATTTCAAAAACTATCCCTCCAACATGGGATGTGGTCATTTCCTCTTATATGTGCGTTAGATGTCAAGCTAACACGCTTCTGTATAGGACATACCCGCTATACTCACAAACATTTGATCTTTGGTGAAAGGGTGCCAATGTGCCAGACATGCCACGCTGATCAAAGTATTAAGCATATTTTAATTGAATGCCCTATATACCCTTTCTATCGTGTCAACATTTTCAATAAATCATCCGTAAGTCTAACTGACTTGGTGGATGAGAAATACCACCCAAATATTTTTACATCTTTAAAAGCGATTTCTCTTTTTACTTGCATCTAGCTGCTTTTCAACCTTTTAAATGTCTTTTAGAGCTTCTTTATGAAGTTGTATCATTAACTCGCAATTTTAATTTGTTTCGAAATTATTTTTTTTTGTGAATCAGAAATTTTGAAATTTTATTAGCTGATTGTTGCATTTCTTATATTTCTTGCAATTTCTCCAATTCGTATTAATTTATAATTCATTGGTTGGGTTCATAATAATGTAGTCTTGATTTAAACCATATGACTGGCTCAGTATGGCCACAAATGGCTCTTGTGCCAATAAACCCTATCTACATACCTACCCTAATAAATGGAAAATTAACGTTTTGAGAATTGTGAATATACTTTACTCTGTGAATGATAGTAAGGGTTCTACTACATACAATGCAAAAGTTTCAGAAATTGAGCAAAAAATAACATGATCAATCAATAAGTAAAGTTAATCAACAAGTTCAGTAATTCAGAATAAGCCCAGAAAAGCAGAAATATATTGATACGAAAGAATTAAAAGGCAAGAGGTGAGTTTTATAATAAAATTTTTATAGATAATTCTTGGCTTATATTCCAGATAATGCGTTAAACATTTTTGGCAGTTTGCCAGCTAAAGTTCTCATGTATGTGGCTATCATTTAGAAATATTAATGATTCAAATAATAATCAATTAATCACAATTTTATTTGAAAACTGAATAGCAATTTAATAAGTTGTTCTCAAGAATTTATAAAAGATTTATTAAAGATTATATCTCCTCTAATGCCAATCAACCCAGAAATATTGAATAGCTTAGTTTTAGATTAATATCGCATATTTAGACGCTATAAGAGTGCTAATTTCAGATGGAGATTATTACTTTCTCATACATGTAGCATAAAGAAAATATAATAATCGTAAAAAAATTCGACATTTTGGTGAATCTCATCGTTTTAGATCAAAATGAGTTCGAAAAACACATTTTTAGAAAATGTCTGTCTATCTGTGACAACTTGAAAACGTTTTGAGTTAGACAGCTGAAATTCGATGTGCGATTGTTACATAAAATTTGCTAATTTATATCAAAATTTGAGTAAAATTGTTTCGCAGCAAGTCTGTTAGTCCAGTTGTCTGAATATAAACTGATATGATGATTATAAAACGAAATATATATATATATAAGTATACAGTCGAATCCGGTTAATTGGACCACCGGGTAATCGGACCAGCCACTTATTCGGACCGAATCTTAAAGAACCGAAACAAATCCTATGTACATAAGCCTAATATTATTCGCTTATTTGGACAAAAATTCCGTTTAAACGGACCAAAGAACGTGGCAGGGAAGATGAAAAAGAAGCCACAAGTCGCATGTGATCAGCAGGAGGTTCGAAAGGAAAAAGGACCAGCGAGATTTGAGCAAGCACTTTGTTTCTTAGAACGGGCAGCTCGGTAGTAAGTTCTTCAAACGTTGACTGGAATTCGATAAGAACTTTTTTTAAAATTGTGCTTCGCATGCTATGTATCGTGTAGATCGTTTCGAAGAATTTGTTTGTAAATTTATTTTTCAATGAATAAAGTTCATAAGCAACAGTAGTTCTTGTTTGTATGTTCGCCATACGCGTGTGCCGCATAATAAAGGTCATAATGACATTTTAATATGTTACGTATTGCATGTCTCGTCTTGTAACATAGGGCATGTTCGTGTTATCGGACCAGCCGGTTATTAGGACCACAATGATCGCGTCCCGATGTGGTCCGATTAACCGGAATCGACTGTATATGTAAAATTCCGTACACAGATCTAACATTTATAGAGTATGTACCTACCAAATTTTAAGCCGAATCCGATATGTACATTAAGAAACATTAAAATGCAAAAATTCAAAAATGCGAAGTCTTGAATAAATCGTATTTCGTATGGGATTTTTGTAACTATATATGTACTTTCGTGTCAAAATTTTGTCTCAATCGTTTAGGAAAAACATGTCTAAAACACTAATTCAATCTTATAATATTATTGACCGCATGCCTGGGATTAATGGTCCAGTATGGCATCACAGATTCCGTAAAAATGTTAAATTCTAGCCAGAAGTTAATATTTCATGGTTATTATAAGCCAATGCAATGTAAAACATGACAAGTTCATTAGAGTGTAAGAAAGAGAAAGCTTTGAGGAGATTACATTAATTAGTTTTAAAATGTGATTATAATTATATGGAGAAAAGATAACTAGAAATCTTTGCAACTGTCTGGTGTGTTTTTTTTGTCGTGTCCGTGTTTCCACGGGAAGGGGGTGCAGTAGCTTCTGAGGATAAAAACCCCTGAGCACCCAGAGGGCAGAAGTCTGACTTGTAGCTCAAATGAAGATGGCACACACACATTCGCTTGCACAGTCACTTTTTACAGGGGGGGGGGCACATTCATACGCCTCACAGACAGAACACAGAGTAACAACCATGCCCGAACCGGGACTCGAACCCGGGAAGCCCAGATCACGGTGAAGACACGCTACCCCTGTGTCAGGACGCCGGCGCAACTTTCTATTAAATTAGATTATTAGACAGATCAAAATGATGTCGTGTTTTCAACACTTTTTATACTGATTAATACAACCATAATTTAATCAATATGCATATATCGTAGCCACCGTCTATAGAAATTCAATAATAATCAGCTCGAACTTCACATATTTACATGAAATCAATCAAGAAACAATAGTTTTAATCTACCATTGTATTCCAGTTAGTCGCTATGTTTTTTCTTGAAATTATTAATGTAGTTAATTTAAAATATGTGATCCCTTACAACAATTATTTCAATTACAACAGTTGTTTCAATTGTGAACTTTTTCTCTTATCACTCTACTATAATTAAAAACTTATTTTTAAGGCTGTTTGAACATCTTAAAAACCAGACACCAATAGAAATATTGCAAGATTTTGCCAGTGATCGTACATAAATTCTTATTTTTTCTTTTCTCCCTACAGTGCAAGCAAAAGAATAAGAAAATACCGTCCACTGATAATCCAAATTATGTCAGGACATGGGGAATTTCCGGCATTTCTCCTAACATTTGGAACAATGCGGGAAAATAAATGCATCTGCGGAGGAATTGGAACTGTTTATTTAAAAGAATGAATAAAAATTTTGGGATTAAGAAAGAAGCTGAAATTTGAAAATGATGACTTAAGTACATCACTGATGCATCAGATAATCTTAAAACGTTGAAGGACATGATGCTAAAAATTTATAGAGTTTTTACCAACTATTTGAAAGTTTAAAGCGTTCGAATTTCTTTTGTTGTGGACCAAGAATTGGGTGGAATATTGAGAACATTTTCTTAATGTGGTGGCTTGTACCTTATTTAACAAAATGATAGGTGTTATGGGAAGATGAGGAGGAAGGTTAGCGGTTTGTGACTGGAACCAACTACTTCGAAGAGGATGTCAGGTAGGTGAATCGACCGGTGTCACGGAAATTATGTTAAGGTTCACACAAATTTTGACCTTAATAAATCCTGTCGATGCTGCTTCGTTCAATGGTGGCGAGGTACTGACCACTGTCATGAGCATACACCCTGAACATGGTTGCCGTAAGTAGACAAATCTAAGTAAGGAGGAAAGAAGGCATTAAAACAAACCATAACATTTGGCTAACTAAACGCTTTTCATTAGGCGAGAAATTCATTTTGTATGTGCTAACGCAGATATCCTGTCCCTAACCGGTTCTTTGGCGCCAAATGAAACACAGGCCTTTCTTTCAACCCGAAACTGCAATAGACTACCTCATTTCCAAGTCGACTGATTCCTACTTTTAAGGTTACTAAGGTTTTTCTCATAACGAAACAGTACAAAAGAAATGCAAGCCAAAAGATTGGCGGATTTGTTTCCTGTAGAGATTCTATGTTAGGAAGGGATGGTACCTGAGGTCTTCGAGCTCGTAAAACATGTCCTTGGCGGGATCGTGGATGTAGACCCGGATGTGGGGTGAGTCGAGGTACTCCATGGTCAATTGCTTGGGAAATGAACGTACGAAGAGAGCCCGCACAGTGTCCATCGAGGTGATCTCGTTCGGCAGCAGCGCCCTCTTAGTCTCGCTTTGGTACTGCAGAAACACGAGACCTGAAAAGCACACAATAGACACAAATTCAGTCTCACAACAATTTTTTATAAAGATTTTCTGCATAGTAAAGGGAAACAGTGACGATCTTTAAAGGATTATTACATATCGAAATGATTTTAAACATAAAAAAAAGATACCATTTTTAAAGATTGCAATCTTTTTAATATATTTGTTTTGTTTGGGTTTTTATGGCGCAAGAGCCATGATGTTGACCATACTGCGCCAAACAATGGGTAAAATTATATTACTTTAAAAGAATCCCCAAAGGGAATATGAGTAGAATCTTAATCACGATTCAAATGGACGGATAAAACTTTATGGACTTTAAAAAAGCAAAGACTTGGGCATGAGGTATCTTATCAGGCAGAAAAGATAATAAAGGGCAAGGCTTTTGAAAAAAGTGTAACAGCTGGACATTTGGGCATTCTGATAAAATATGCTGCACAGACATTTGACAATTACATCGTGAACACAGTGGTTGTTGTTCACCTAACAACAAATGAATATGGGTGAAACTAGTGTGTGCAATTCGTAAACGTGTCACAACAATATCTGCTTTCCTGTTCGCTAATGAGGGCGAAGGTTGCATAAGGATCATATGAAATTTGTTGTTTATCTCCAGGTCTTCTAACTCTGCCATTTGGAATAAAGAAGCATTTTGATGTGTTTCTTTATGTCGTTCAATGGGATATTGGTAGAACGACATAAAGAAACACATTAAAATGCTTCTTTATTCTAAATGGCAGAGACAACGGTACCTGGAGATAAGCTTGCAGCTTTTAATATAAAAATTATAATAGCTTTAATTTATAAGAATTATACAGCTTTTAATATAATGAGAAGATTCATGTTTTTTAATATAAGAAAGAACATTAATATATTAAGTTGCATATGAAAATTTGTTAGAAATTTTCGAACAAAAATATACTTAGGAAATAAATCACACATTTCTGCATGAAATAATAAAAAAAAAAAACCAGCAGTAATGTGAACTTAAGGAATAGAATAAAAGTTGGACTTGAGTATAGTTTTGAATATAAATGTTGTTTATTTTGAAATTTAATTGTCTCATTTTCATAAAATAATAAATAGAGAGCGTATGATATCATAATATTAACTCTTACGGATATTAAAAGGCTGTATTTAATGGATATTAAAAGAAAAAATAATGTTAAAAGTATTATGTGTTTTTTTAGTATTAAGGTATATGATTGCATGATATCAGTTCTTATGGACATTAAAAGTCTCTCTTTCATGAATATTTCAAAATAAATATTTTTTAAAAATATTTTGAATGAATTATTTAACTACAAAGACGGCGATTTGCTAACAGAAAATGAGATTTATATCAACATTTACATCACTAAAAGATGGAAAGCGACTAAATTAATGAGGGCAATAAAATCAATTCACAGTCACATAATACAAGCGATGAACGCAGTTTGAAATTACTGAGAAACACGGAGGATTGTAAAACGCGTGATATAATAATACAATGTCAGAAAACGTTAGACGTTAATTGTTACATTTGTGACGTGATTATGATATCATAAATCGATTTCCTTCCACAAACCTATCATTACACGGAAATAAAAGAATAATATTAGAAACGATTCTGGTAAATATACACGAAAAATAAATACAAAATATAAGTAATTTTATTCATAGCATTTTGACGTTCGGGTTTCGAAATGTATTGAAACATAATCATGTGGCGAATTTCATAGCTATGAGAGCGGTAGATTTGTCTAGATATAGCATACATTCAAACAATTCTATCATGCTACCAGCTTCCACGTAACTGTTAGGTTTAGCAGCTAAAAGAAAGTGAAGTGAAGAAAGAGGAGACATTGCACAGGAGACAAGTAAAAGATTTCAATGTATGAGTGTCTCTTGGAAGAAGCTCCAAAAGAGAATTTTAAAATATGAAATTTGAACTTCATTGTATAGATGCAAATACCATTTATTCACCTTATTCACTTGAGATAAACAATTTCATGAAACAAAACAAAAAAACCTTGCAATTATTTTTGTGAAGGCTTTTGACAATTTTCTTTCATAAGCATAAATTTTCGGAAAATAGAGATATGGTAAAATTTAAAGACAATCAATAGATGGTGGTCTAAAACATCTATGCTACTATAGGCAATTGTTGGTAAACAAAATCTTTATAGGAAGATCATATATACCCATGGAAACCAAGGAAATGTAACTGGTAAAACGTAAACTTTTTTCTACAAAGTGGTCTGAAAAAACTTCTTGCCGATAGATACACCAATCAATGATAAAAACAGAATACTTTATCAGAAGAGAGTAAAAGTTACATATTCTAGTAAACAGACATGCGGCAAAGTTTGACTTCGTATAAAGACAATTGGTACAAAGAGGAAGGAAACACCTTTGTGTCTCTAGACTCACCAACGATATGCAAGCAAATCCTTCAGAGGAAGGCCATGAAAGTTAGATATACCGGGACATCAAATCAGGCCAAAATTTGTTGTTGTTTGTATAAAGGTAATCTTAGAAATATCATCGTGCATCAATCGAGGGTAAATAAAACGTTGACAAAGGCCAAGTAAATCATATATAATGGGAAGCAGAGATGCGCCGAAATTTGGAGTTGTTTATTTTAAAAAATCGATGGAGCCATATCGCCTCCATTGACGTACCAATCGTTGGTAAATACAACATTTACAGAAAAGTCACGAAAGTCATATCCAGGGAAATGGAAAGGTATCAAAATTCGACATTGTTTGTTAAAGGACAATCGTACATAGCTGTCTGAAACATCTTTGTCCACATAATCTCACCAATCATTGTAACAAAAAAAGAACTTGTGGAGACAAGTCACAGTAAATTCGTATTCTGGGAAACTGAAGTATTTTGAAATTCAGTGGCTGAAAAGAAATTACAGAACAACAGCGATATGTCACAAATACTCTTTTGGTCAATTCCTGTCATGACCCAGAGAAACTGAAATGTACCAAGATTCGTCATCGTTTTTTAAGAAAAATCGTATATAACTGTCTGAAACATCCTTGTCCCCATAATCTCACCAATCAAAAACCTAACTTGTGGAGACAAGACTCAGAAGATTCACATTCTGGGAAACTGAAGAATTTTGGAATTCAGTGGCTAAAAAAAAAATTACAAAACAACAGCGATATGTCACAAATACTCTTTTGGTCAATTCCTGTCACGATATTAAATTTAAAATAGATTGAAATTTAAAATAATTTGAACTTCTATTAACGAATATTTCTCGGTTCACATTTTTCATAACAATCTGTATGTAAATGCTTAGCGAGAAAAAAATTGTCTCAGATTTGTTGAGCAACTTTTAAAAATAAAGCATCTGTCAGGTATAAAACTAAAACCAAATTACTCGAAAATTATATTCACTACAGAAAACCAAAATATTTGTACTATCAACCGAAAATTAGAAAGAGTGAGTTGGAATTCTTACATTTCCATTACCTAGAACACCAATAACAAACAAATTCCCAAGCAATTAGAGATGGAAACTTCAAACTCCGATTAAATTTCGAACAGTTCGGGACCGTTTCTAATTCCAGTCTAATGGGCGACTAATTGAGCTCTGGGGCTAAAGCGAATTCAATGACAGCCACATTTTCACTGTCGGCGCCCCTGAGTTATGATGCCGGGGCGGGGAAAAGGAACGCGTTCCGATTTTGAATTAAGTTCATTTTCTAAGAAGAAACGACTCTTTAAGATTGGCGCCATCGAAAGAGTTCGTAAAGTGAGAGAGAGAAACTTCAAACTCCATTGTGAATGAAAAGAGTAATGAGTTTCTCGGTGGGTACCAAATGTTCCCAAGTAGTAAGAGAAAGAATTTGAAAATAACAACATGGTATAATGGCGCATTTCAAATCAAACTTGCTATGGCATGAAAAATTGTTTTAATGCATCAAGAACACATATACCAAAAAAAAAAAAAAATTTAATTCTTTTAATCATAAGAAATTGTTTTAAAGATAAATTAAGATATCCCACTACGTTCGAAGGAAATATTGGATTAAAAAAACTTTTCATGGTTTTTAGGTACACTGTCAATTATAAACAAAATAAATGCCCAAAAAATTGAAAATAAGATATATTTAGAGAAATAGTAAAATTTGTAATAAATTTTAATGAAATTTAACAAAAACGGTTAACACTCTACACAAAAGTGTAATGCAGCAGTCCTATTTTTCTTTGCACACAAGTTATAGAATATAATGATGAATGAAATGAACCAACATCTAAGAAAAAGGTTGAGATGCACAAAAGTTATGGGTAAAAATAAACGTGTATATGCATTTTTTCCCATAAGTATACAACCTAATTTTTCTAAAAACACCTATGAATGAAAAACTATTTCCTTAACAATATAACGTTTGGTTCATTTCATTTCCCATATCATTTGAAATACACGCTGACATTTTTAAGTAAATACTTCTATTAGTTTTTGGGATATCATGTTAAGGGTGTAGAATTTTTATGAAAATTAAAGTTTTGAGAAAATTGAAGACAAATTTTACTGAAAAATATTTGTTTAAAATTCTCCAAATCACTTCCACTACTGGATCATGTTTAAAACTTATTATTAATTACATGAAAAGATCAAAGAGGAAGTGTAGAACAACAGAGCCTTCATATTAGGGAAAAATAAATATTTTGAGTGCATTCAAAATATTTATTTTTCTCTAATGTGAATAAGGTGGTTTAATAATTAACCCTAATATGAATGATTGTTCAAGAATTAGCCAATTTTGAATGCACAAATGAAACATATGGATTTACACATTTCGAACTACCACTACTGCTACCATTGTGTTTAAAATTTATAAATTTCTTTAAATCATTAAAAAGGAAGCAGAGAGCATTCCCTTTAAGGAAAATAAACATTTTGAGTACATTCAAATGAGTTGGTTCATCAATTCCGAATGCACAATTGATTTTTATATTTCGAACCACTTCCACTGTTAGTATCGTAATCGTTTAAAATGTATAATTTTCTTTCAATGAACAAAGAGGAACACCAAGAAGTAGAACAACAAGGCATTCACATTAGGGAAGAATAAACATTTTGAGTACATTCACCACAGCTTTTTATTTTCACCTACATCGAGGTTTATTACGGCAATCCAGAGTTTTAAACAAGCAATTCGACACAAACGCAGCTGCCACCAGCAATCTACTGAATTCAAAGAACTTTTTCAAAGTCATGCGAATCGAAAACAATTCTCTGGCTGAAGTACAAGATTCGGGAAAGGGGTAGAGGGGAGTGATGGTGGTGGTGGTGGGGGGATCGAGTGGAAACAAAAATGTTCTCAAAGAGAAATGACGAAATTTTGTTTCCATCTGCAGCCCTACAGAGCTATTGGGCCCGGTGCCCCGAAGGATTCCTTGGAATTGATTTCGGCACAAAACTGCTCTGCGAACAATGAAATGATTCCCCCCCCATATGACCCCCCTTCTTTTCTAAGGGGAATAATAGGAAGGCCAATTTCTTCCACCTATTCAACTGGAAGGAGGTATTTTCTTTTATTCTTCTTACGTAAGTTTAATATAAAACACTCTGAAAGTTTTTCTCTCATAGTTTTATTCATTGACTTTTTTTAGGTAGATACCTATAGGAAGACTAACCATCTCCTTTTGCACAGTCATAGCATTTCAGGCTGAAGTTTAAGCACTAAAAGAAATGAAGAAATATTTGATTATTTTCAGTTTTATTTCATAAATTTTACTTTAGATTTCTAATAACCATGAAAGCCTGTGTTATACAAAACGACAGATTGATCTAGAGTTATGGAATTACAATAATCATACTTCTGAGAGTGAAAAGATGCAATCGGGAAGTACTTTTTGAAAATATTAAATAAAATTTTAGAAAAATTCAAAAATAATATAAGTTTTGGATCTTCTTTTTTTATGAGGAAAATTTTATTGCACATTGTTTTAACATCGTCATATTATTCAAAAAATTATCATATTTCCGATTGAGACAGAGTCAAGATCTGGATATTTCGAATTTTTCCAAGACGTCTAGAAGTAAAATCATAAATACGCGCATAGAATCCACTTATTTGGTTTTCGAGGAAAAATGGTACAGGAGAGTTGCATCGAATACCTTTTCAAACGGCAAGATCTACTCCATCGTAAACCATATTCACAAATACCAAGACCTCTTCAAGGTTACACAATAGCTGAGACCAACTTGCCAATCATAATCAGCCGAAATTATGACTTCAAAAGTGCTCAAAAGGCCCTCGAAAGTGCAGTATTCAAGAAAGAAAACAAAACCCCAGGACACAGATGGACGCCACAGAGATTTGACACTACAGTGATTGTTTATTTGTTGATATATGTCACACAGATGTTCTCAATGTAATTTATCAATCTTTTCTTTTCAGTATTCTCATTTCTTTGTAAGTTCTACCCATAGTCACCATTTGTTTAAATATTCTTGTTCCCTCCATATAGTTATTACTTCACCAAAAATTGAATACAGTCGTGTAGGATTTGACACCAATGGGATTATCTCTGGAGGTTTGACGTCTCATTCTTTCTTAATTTTTCCCCCCTTCATTCCATTCCGTGGCCATACAACTGGTTAGATAATGTTATAGGCAACGTGGGCACATGATGTCGTTATGCTGTGTTATTAAAGAAACACAGTGGGCATACTAAACCTATTATTCCCCTTCGATCAAAAGTGAAAACCCACATTTCAGCATGCATCTCGCCAATCAACACAGCCGTGCTTATTTTAACCCGAACGCGAAGCATTCATTGAGAGCTAAGACATGTTTTTTCCTGCTCCACCCCATTCATCATCGCATCTGACAGGCGCAGTTAGTCAGAGCTCCGTGGGGAAATGAAGGTCTGCGAGGATTCTTGGCTTCCACACTCAATTAGAGAAAAAGAGCGCAAGAAATGCCGAGCCATGGATGATGATGATAGTCTTTTTCGCAGGAAACCCACTTCTGTGTGGCCCCGGGAAACGTCTCAAGCAACTTAGTTTCCTGGCAAGTGGATGGGACCCGGTACATATTTTGAATTTCATATTTAGTTCCCCTGCTATTTTTGTTTTATGCAGAAGTGTTGCATATAAAAATAAATACAAGGTGATTCAGGATTCATGTTACAGACTTTAAAGGTTGGCGCAGGATACCATAAAAATCCTTTATTGCATAGGAAACAGCCGGAAAAATCATTTATTGCATGGCCGTAAGTGATACAAGGAGCCGTAATTACAGGAAATAAGACACAACTAAAACCTTTCACGCTTTTGCCCAAGCATTAGGATGGATTTCATTAAACAAAATAGTGGTGAGTGGAAAGATAAAAGGAGGAGAGGTTTACATTTATCCATAAATTGAATTCTGTAAATGCGCATATTCTTCGGCGTTTTATTTCGTAGCGAGATAGAATCGTGGAATCAGCATACTGAAATGAACAGTAAGTTTCTTAAAACATAATAAGGCTAACTAATAAATAAGATAATAATATAAATAAGACTAATATAAGTAGGTTTATTATAGATTTCTTAAACGCCTGTTCTATACAGGGTGATTCCAAATTCATGGCCCAAACTTGGAGGGGGTAGAGGATATGAATATTACCAATGTGAAATGAATTCCTCCTCCGTCATAAATTCAACTGAAATACAGGATGTTTGGTTTTTAACTTCTACACTAGTGAATTTAGATGGTAGATAAGGTAAGAATAAGATATTTAAATGAAATTTTCAACAATGGTGCTTTTATTTAAAGCAACTTATTGCGTAGAAGTGTACGGACGCTAGTGACACAAACAAGAGATGAAAATAGATGACGAAGCTTTAATGAAGTCTTTGTTCACAAGTGCAATGTTTACAAAATCTATTCGAAATTGCGTCCACAAACAGCGATACATGTTAAATAGCATCGGTACAGCGATTGGTGCACACTGTCAAAGATGACAAGTATTTCACTTACACGTGAAGAAGCTCCAAAGATTCGAGATTCTAAGTTAAGTTAGATATATTTATGCGTAAAATTCCTGTCTCGTACGGGGGAGACCACGCAATTAAGAATCAAGCTTCTAGTAAGATGATTGGTTATCGCTACGCATGTGAGCACACGAAAAGTTGAGAGTCTGGTACCTCCATAGATGACGGAAAGTACTTTCTCTGGAAAAGGTTGAGCCGTGGCATGGTGATGGTCATTAAGACCACAGTTCTAAACCGGTGTAGCTGTTGCTGCGGTCCGGTCATTAAAATTTTTCCGTATGCTTTCCAGCGAGTTGGAGTAGCCAGTTTGTGATTATGATGGTAAACAATTCCTTGGATGTGCCCATAAAAAGTAATCGAAGTTGTATAAATCAAGAGGTCAAAGGATTTGTTCACCATGTTCAGTTCATAGTGCCTCAAAAATATCTATTCTCTTTCCGTTTCTCCTCCACCCTCCCTTCTTATTTCAAGTATTTGATCCTCAATTCATCCCTTTGTATTTCAAATTTTAAAGTTTGTGAATTCGATTCAGTTCATGAATTCGGTATCACTCTGTATGGGACAATGTTGTGTAATCATAAGTAAAATTTCACATAAATGGAAATTTCCAAAGCATAACTATAAATAAGATAAGTGTACATTAAATTATATCTTTATTTATATCTACTCCTGAGAAGAAAGCCTTTCTATTTTGGGAACATAGCTATATAAATCAAGTGAGTGTGTCGTTAAAGACGATTATATCAGTATCATGTGTAAACTATTTCCCTTTAATTAAAACTGAAAGTTTGTGAATTCGATTCGGTTTATGAATTCGGTATCACTGTATGGGAGAGTGTTGTGTAACCATAAATAAAATTTTCTAAAGTAAACTATTCATAAGATGAGTGTAAATTTAACTATGTTTTTATTTATATGGAAAATCTTATAAATGGGAAACTTCCAAATAATAACTATTCATAAGATGAGTGTAAATTCAACCATGTTTTTGTTTATATCCACTCCTAAGCAGAAAGCCTTTCTATTTTAGGAGCATACCTATGTAAATCATGAGGGTGTAACGCTAAAGACGATTAGAACAGTATAATGGATAAACATTTTCCCTTTAATCAAAATTTTCAAAATGCAGATTTTAATCAAAATTTTCAAGATGTAGATTTAGACACGTTATTAGAAAATTTAATTTTCAACGAAGGCCATCAAAATAAAAATTTGCCCTTTTCCAAAAAGAATGACACGAAAGTTCAACCAACGAACAACACGGCCCTGCTCTCTAACCATCTAATACCCATTCCTAATCATCGAACAATACGTTTACTTCCAAATAACAAATTATCTGTCATCTTTGAGCGGCGACTCGCGGCGCTAACATCCTTTAATAAGCCATTAGCCGCATCCCGGCATCTCGCGAAACATTCCGAAAGATGTTGCCACCAAGAGACACTTTGGTGCGGAGGAGAAAACACTCCTCCCCCCCCCCTTCAAAACTTGGAAGAACAGGGCACACACACAACAGATGCTTCCCGACATGCCCCGGGCGGCGGCGCGAAAGAATTCCGGAAGACAATAAACCTTTAACTGGATTTAATTTTTCACCGTCCGGAATTCTGGTCACCATGGCGACGGGAAGAGGCAGAGAAAAGCTGATGAAGTAATAAGTCATTAACCCGTCTCACACTCCCAAGAAGTTCTTGGGAGGCGTAAACTCCAGGTACACAATCCTCCCCAGAGCCTTGGTGGAGGCGCGAAGAATTTTGCTAAATGACATTTATTATAAATAATACAGAGGTAGCCACCATCTCTCGGGAGTAGGGATTAAACGCAAGGCCCCTTTTCTGAAAACGCCGCTTTTAATGACTGTAATTAAAAGATTAACCGTATGGTTAAGAAAAGATGCTGTGTCGAGGTAAGGGGCTTATTTATAATGGAAGGGACTAGTAAAAGCATTTTGATATCGATGTCTCAAAGTATATCTAGTTTTTTTCTTTAGGTATCTGACTATGTTAAAGAAACTAATTATCGACCACATTGGCGAATATTTTTTAATTGTCATTTCTTGTAGTTCAGACTTTCCTCTTTCCAAAACATTGGTTATCGACCTCATAATTTTGTTGCATTTATAGTATTTTGTATTATAATTGCCAATGCATCGAAAAACCATATTTTTAAATAGTTTTTAAAAAATCTAATTTTTCAAGAAAATTTCCTGCAAACGTAGTCGGATACCTTATAGGAGAAAATCTGGTCGTTCGTAGTATACGGAAGCGTGCTTATTTCGCCTATGGATATTGATAATTAAAGTAAAAATAATTCCGAATACCTTTGATATAAGTAGTCCCCTCCCCTTTTTGTTATTTCAAAGATCAATTATTAAGCTTTTTAAAATCCGCGAGTCCCGTTTGAGATAAGGGTTTTGAAAAATGTCCATTAAATAGTTCCATTAATAGTAAAATTTTTCCATTAAATAGTTTGAAAAAAAAAAATGTATGAAACAAATATATATACCTGTTAAACGCCAAAAATCATAAAAATTAGACCCCCCTCCGAGTTAAGTTACATTAACGTTTCGTTTTAAAGCAACTCTAGGACTATTTTGAGACTGAGCACGTAAAAAAAAGTTCCGCACTACACCAGAGGAAGGTCATTAGGAAACGATTTTACATACACCAGATCTGATAACGTTTCTTTAGTGGAATCGATTATTGAACATGGAACCTAACGATACCACCAACGAGATCTTGCCATCAGGCCACCACGGTCATATTTTTTCTCTGAAGAGAAGTATAAAGTACTAACATTCTAGTTCAGAAGTTAGAGAAGTAATATGTTCAAAATCTTAATTATAACTTAAGAATATGCATCTTTATTTCTAAGGTATAAAATAAATTATATCTCTATTCGATATTTAAATATTGAAGTTGAAAAGATAATTAGTACGAAATTTTTAAATTCCTTTCGCATTATGACACATTAAATCTAATTCGTTAAAAAAAATTTACAATTCAGCAAGGACAGAATATATTGAGAAAATATAATACGAAATTTACCCAAAAAATTAGCACTTTTATTATCTTCTTATATACGAAATGTGGAGAGAATAATCTACATTTTAGCCTTCGCTGAATTCTAAAACTTTGAAAATCAAGCAAACATTTAAAAAAAAAGTGTAAAAGATTTCTGTACAATTTTCTTCTCTCTTTTTTTTTGGAAAATGCGATTGTAATACGAAAAATGAGATACATTGTATAAAATTTTTAACCTTTTATGATACATAGTGATCAAAAAATAAACACATTCGCCTAAAAAAGAATGTCGTAATTTAGCAGAACTTAAAACCAAAATTTATTAGGAAGCAAACTCGTACTTTGGCGCGAAACATTTCAATAATTTTCTACTAAACTAGGACCGTAAAAAAACAATGACCAAAGTTTGTCTTTAAACTCTTATTTTACGGTTAAAGAAATTGGTTTATCGGGAATATTTTTGCTCAGTAAATATTTGTTATACAAATGAGTTTGTTTGGAAAATTCACTAATGAGCAAACATTTGTTAAGTAAATAAAATTTATTCTGGAAAACAAAAGCTAAATTTTTATCATCGCATCTGAGTAGATAGAATATAGCATTTTTGCATTTGTTTAGCATTCTATAAGTAAACATTGTATATAAAATAATTTGCACTTCAAATAAAATAACATTTAATGATATTTTGTCTCAACATAAAGTGAAAGTAATTCACACACATGTTAGAAGCTACAGAAATCCAAATAACTGAATACAATTTTTCCAATTTTTTCTCGAGAATAATATTAAGTAATTATGGTTTTGAAAAGATAATGTGAAAGTTAAATGATTAATTTTAATTCAATGATTAATTTTTTATTAATTAAAAGCTATCCGTCCAAACTTGGGTATTTTATCTTTTACGTTTCTCTTATTGAAAGAAGATATATTTTAACTCATTCTATTTCATTTCAACTAATAATGTTAACTTGTGTTTCATTTTTTGAAAATCACAAATAATTTACTTAAAAAAATTAGCTTTTAGCAATGTTCAAAAATCGTTTGCTAAAGTCAACAATTCTACGAGAAGCTACGATTATTTCTACTATTAATTAATTGTAGTTGAATGATTTAATTATTCGTAAAAATTATTTGGAGAAACTGGTATTATCATTTTAATAGACATTTAGATTGAAGACAATACAAAGTCAATTCGATAGTGTTTTTCATTTAAAGTTATTTTTACTTTAAAATATTAAGCTGATAATATTTTTATTCCATGTAATATCAGATAAATCATATATTAAGTAATAACAACAAACACAATGCGATTGATATTGCAATCTAAGTTAAAGCGGATTCCACAAAATCTAACAATATTTGTGGAGGATGAATACTTTTTAATAAAAAATGAATTTTCTAATATTGAATTAAAAAGTCAAATGTTTTGAACTAGTGGGAGTGGTTTCGCCAAAACTATCTTACATACTCTCTAATAAACTTCCAGTGAGAACCTTTCTTAGTAATGGCATTTAATATTAACCTTTGGCGTGAATTAGTATTTAGACAGAATCTGCTGTGAATCTTCCAGTGAGAACCTTGCTTCACATTGGCATATAATATTAACCTTTGCCGTGAATAAGTATTTTGATTGCACCTGCTGTGCGATTCCTGGTGAGTGTTTTGGAGATAAATCTTTGCCATGCGATCAAAATTATCCAAATTTCGATTTGGTGTTTCAGATGCGGTTTTCCCAACCAGCCGAATAAAAAATTTGACATAAAATTACACTTAAAGTCACAAAAATACATACCAGATTTAATATATTTCACTTATAACGTTTTTGAATCATCGGGTTTTTATGTTTTTATAAGAACAGCCAGACAGATGATCAGTTGCTTGTTGGATTTCGTTAGGCGTCTATATTGAAGATGTTATTTCTTTGTATCGAAATTTACCTATGCAGCTCTGTTCTGTTTTAGTTTTTTTGTGCTAACTTATTTTCGAATAGCCAAACAGACCGACTTCCTTAGAAGAGATTTTGCTCAAAATTTGATAGAAATTTACAAATTTTGTTTTAAGCATGTATAATAAATTTCATCCATCTAGATTAAAGGGTTTTTGAGTCATCTTTGACAAAGACAGAAGACATCTCTGACACTAACATAGACGGACATTTTTCAGAAATGCTATTTCAGAATTCTAAGAGGTCTAAAATGTGAAAATTCGTTAAAACCTTGAGTTCGAATTTCTTCAACCATTACTACATTTTCTCGGTCCTTCGTATACAAGAAAGAAAAAAAAAATCTACAACATTTCAGGTTAAGTCATTAATTATTCAGTACCTGTACCAAAATATAATTTTTTTTTAGGAAGAGTAAATACGGTAACATTTAAATATTTTTAGAACTTGTACAACATCAAGAAATTCATGTTCTTTTACTAACTAAATTCTAACTAGCAATGGGCCTGCTGCCAACGCTTCTTGCTCCATTGGGAAGAAGGCCAGAATTTTTGTAAGTTTTCATCAAGAGATAAGAGAGAACAACTCAGCCCGTGTTGAAAAGATACTTTCAGAATTCTGCAATCTTGCACTCTGGGCCTCCATAAAATTATGGCTGTCTACCAATGAAATCGTAAAGTTTACATAATAAACTAAATTTAAATAGTCATATTTTTTAATTCTTTCACCACATTTATAAAGCGTTTACCATTTTATGTGGGAAAGATAAAATATGTAATCAATTCATGATAACGTGATAAACATCAAATCATTTCAGGCTTACTTATTTATAACAAGCAATATAAATTCGCCAGGAGAAATTTGATGAAATAACACTGTGGACGACAATATTGTTATTTCAATGCGTATGTGACTGACATACGCATAATAGACAGTTAAATGATGCTTCAAATATATATTTATTTCATTACGGTATTAGATTTCAAGATATCCGAATACATTCGGAGGGTATTTTTTAAAAACAATGTTTATATGATGTTTCATTAAGAGAAGGATAAAATAATTATACGTAAAATTATTTAAATACATACGTAACTTTTGAAAAGAAAGTGATTAAAATTTTTTCATTTATTTAAAAAAAATAGGATTATTCTAAAGAAAAAAGTTCTTACAGATTTTCACTTTTTTTGTGACAGTATATGTTCAATATATCTTAGATTGTAATTTTATTTTTCCTTATTATTCTTTAATAATTAATAATTAAAATTCCTTTAAAATAATATTTCAAAATAAAATTGTGTGTAATATATGAAATTATCTATGTCAATTTGGAATTTTCCCTAGCAATATTTGTACTAAACAACTATAAATCAATTTCTAAAGCATCCAACATCGTCCATGGTACATTATAATATTTATAACATACCTTCCTTTGTCAAGTATTTATCCTAAAGGTTTAATTTGAGCTTTTACCAACCTGATGGCTACATTTTGTTTAAAATTAATTTTTAGCACTCTGATAGATTTTTAATTTGGGCGAAGTAGATTGTTGGTATATATATAATTAATTAACAATATATGCTAAGTACGAAGGAATACAACATAATCAAAATTACAACAAATAGAAAAACAACCATAAAAGCATTAAATAATTAAAACCCATTTCCTGAGTCAACAAAAATTAAATCGAAACTAATTATGTCGAAATCGAAATCAAAATTTAATTCGGAATTAAACAACAAAAAGTTCTATATTATACATAATTTATTTAAAATAAAAATTTAATTTCTACTTTAACACCTTACTAACATGAAAAAGATAATTTTTTCAAACTTTAAGATAATGTAAAAGCCGTTTTTGAGCAGTAATATTTCGAAAGATATGAAAAACCCCGAAAATTCACTTTATTTTTAATTAATGAAATAAAATGCTCTCGGGTTTCAAATTTGGCAACTCTCGGTCTAAGGTTGTAACATGTAAACGGCAGCACACCCAAACACACAGATATTCACCTTTATCATTAGAAGAGGATTTTTTTTAGTGCAAGTCTCGTTATTTTAGCAAGGCTGGAGTCTTTACGAATGTAGTTATTTTCGAAAAACCACAGCATGTTATTTGACAAATCGTCACATTTTGCAATCGGTAGAATGCTGAGATTGTATTTTCTCCGCAGCCGTGCAAATATGTTATGCGTAGGTGATTAGAGACCCAGGCATGGTGTTATGGTTTAAGAACTCGATTTTCTAAGAACACAATCTAAAATTTTCAACAAGCTAAATTAAACATTTAGAATTATAATTAAGAACTGAATAAAGTTGAAGTTTTACTCTTTTATAGTTGTTCTAGATTTTTGTTGATACGTTATTTCAAGGTAAATTGTATTGATAAGTAAATTGTATTATTACTCCATGTTATCATTTAATCCAAGAAAAAGTAGAAGTAAAGTCTGAAAATTGAAAACTTTAATTTCTAAATTTCAAAGATTAAATTACCTTTTAGTTTCATATGGTTCGCAACAGAACGAAATCAGATTAAACATTTCGGAACATCATTGTATAAATGTTTTTAAGAGATTATTTGTAAGCTGGATGAACGTTCAATTATGTATTTATAAGGAAAGTGGATCGCTTAATTCTTGCGTTCAAATTAAAAATATTAATGATTGCAAAAAAAAAAAAAAAAAAAAACCATAGAAACAAAGATTAGATTTCTTTCAATTAATCATAAGCTTAATACTTACTCTTTTGGCATCAATTCATTTTATTGCACTTTCAACTTTGAAAGATTACCATGCTTTGTTTTTGATATAGAGTTATTGTTTCTTCATATATTTGTTGCATAATACGTGTCTTAACACAGATAAAAAACCATTTATAAACATCGAATTTCTTTCTTTAGAATGAATTTCTGAGAGAAATGTACAAAAAGACAATTGGTGACAAAACGCTTCTTTTTAGAACCATAGATAATTAATTATAAGAAGCAGGACATAAATATCCACTAACTCGTAAAAAAAAAAAAAATAGAGAACATTTCAAACGTTGCTTGCATATCTTCTGGCACAAAATTTGACGGTGTGTTTTGGACACAACCACTAATTCCTTATTAAAGTTTTATTTATTGAAAGAAGCGTTTTGAGCGATGTATATATTCAAATTTCTTAATTTTAAAAGCTTTCAATTAAAAAATAGTCAATAAAATATATAATTAAAGTATTGCGTTAAAAAGGAGATTTCGGAATCTCAATATTGTCCCATTGAAAAGAAATCGAATATCCTTAGTAGAATGGTTATAACACTGGTCTAGTAGTGAAGAGATCGTGAGTTCCAAATCCCGGTAGATTCAAAATTCGCGTACATATTTTTCTTTGATTTGTTTCTCCTTTATTTCGTATTCCAGAAGATTCTGGATCTTTCTTTAGTTTACCAGATAGGTATTCAGCACTTTTCCTACTGCCTCAAGAAAGGTATTCTGGAGCTTTCCCTACTTGTATAAAAGCAGAAGATCTCTCAGTCATGGTGTTATGAGTTCAGAGTTGAATTAATAAATTCGTTTAACTCTACTTCCTGTGTGTTCTTGAGTTCTATTTATGTGACAATATTCATGAGGAAAAAGAATATATATATTTAACAAACATTGAAATATCTGAATAAAACACTTCCAAATAAATGAAAATGTAGATTATGTGTCGATCAAACTTTTATTTGCTAATTCTAAATCTAATATGCGAATTAAAATCGAAAAATTTTAAACTAGTAAAGTTGCAAAAATTACCTTTCTAATATAGTTATTTTCTTTCCATTAATTTTCGGAATTTTCGATGAAGCTATTAACTAAACTGGCAAGGAATTTAGAATTAACGAGGAATTTGTTTTATTACTATGCTTTTTTTATTCATCATACTTACACGCAAATGATTTAAAAATTATTTGAAAACAAATAGTATATTATCTATATATTTCCCAATACATTTTGAAGAATTTCTTCTTTTTTTCAGTTTGATTTATCAAAGTGAATTTTGTTCAGTTAGAATTTAAGAAAAATAGTTTTAAAATTTACAGAGAATGTATATTTAAAAAAAAAAAAAATTCAAACCCGATACTTATTAATATTTTCCTGCTAAGTATCGGGTTTGTATCTAAGTATCAAATTCGAACTTAAATTAAACTACTAAAAAATATTCGAACGATCATTTTCCGATAAAGAATACACATTTTAAAAATGGTTTTATTATTTGAAATTTCATTTTTACTCAGAAATCCACAGCGGAGAATTAATCTAAAAGCATTTTCAACCACAAAAAACAATAAGCACTTTTCAATAATAATACAACACAGACTTTCATTAAGTAATATTGTCAACATAAGAGTTCATAACATCATAAGATGTTATTAAAGAAAGAATTCAACATTTAAGCGAGCCATTGTTTGGCAGACGATAATTAACTTTCTCGAAAAGAATTAAACGAAGTTTAAATTCACGTTAAATAGAAGGAACTTTTTGACACGAAGCATTAAATAATCATATTGAAATTTTCGTCTGCTACTTAGTAAAAGTTGAATCTTATTTTCTTAAAATCATTAAATCTACCATCTTAAAATATTTCTGAATGATTTTATTGAAGAATTAATATCATTTTATCTTTCTTTCCATGCAAATACATTTTAAGAGTGAAATTTTAATTAGAAAAATATAAAATGAAAGCATTAGAAATAACAGCAAAATCCAAGAGCTTGAGATATGAGTTAGAAAATCGAGAAAGCTATCAACATAGCTTTTTCGAAAAAAAGTTGCATAAAGATGTAAATGACAAATATACAATTACTTAAATTTTAAGTAATCACACATTCTAGATTTCCACGCAGAAAAATATTTTAAAAATATTATTATATTTCACTTCCGTAACTATATATTATTACTAGTTATAAATAATATATTGAAACGTTTTAAGAAATTAGTTATGCATATAATGTTTTTTCACGATTATTGATCGATTTTTCAACAACTAGTTTCAATAGTTCAGTAGTTAATTTTAATATTTTATTACTAAAAGTTAAAAATAATTCTAAGAAATGAAGCTAGGTTGAAAGCCATGTAATACTTCTAGTATTTCCATAACCAGCGGGTGACCGAGCTCCGCTCGGAGAAAACAGGTATCGAAGCTAACTCGAAGATTTAAATTTTCAATTGTGATTTATCAAAACAATACATGCCATAAGAAAATTTGTGAAACCATTGGTGAAAAGATAACCGGTTAAAGTGCACCATTGTAAACTATTCTAAACAAAGTTAGAGTGTGGAAAGGGAACTATAATATACAAAGGTAAAGTAAAGGTAAAGATTGAAGTGCGTTGAAGTTCAATATTTTTGACAAATTTATTTAGAAAAACCAAACATATATACATACATAAGAAACATATTATAAACCTATAACAGCATAAACATAAAACTTTATTAGTTCGCCATATTGGCTATAGATGGCAGCAAGTTACCGCTTGAAAATTTAAGTAGCCATTATGGTGAACTAATAAAGTTTGAAAATATCCTATCTGTAACTCCGAACTGCTCGACCGTAGAGTTTCAAAACCGGCGCCAATCGATTCCTCGTGGCCGAAAACCCCAGACCCCCAAGTTTACCGGAGTTTATTAATTCTGGGGCGATTTTCGACTTGGCAACCATTCCTCGTATTATAGTATTATATATAGATATTTTAAACGGCTAAAAAACTAACACAGTTGTCGTGCAGAAAATACATATATTTTATATGATGCCACTCAAACGTACAGTTAAATATTATTTCTACTATATTTTAGACAGTTAAAATTATTAAACGCAATTAATACACTTCAAAAAATTAATATTTTTATTTAATAATACACATGTAAATATAATTTCCCCAATATTTTAAACAATTAAAATTAATACAATGTCCTTAAAGATGCTGTTCTTTCTCTCATATTCAAACTCGGGGCGGCATGAAGAAGCATATTTCATTTCATATTTTTCGACATATATTTCTTCATACTTTTCTTCTTAATTATTTCATATTTTTCTTCATATATTTCATTTCTGAAATATAAAGATTCATGAAATTTTCGAATTTGGATTTCCTGATAGCAATTTCACCTAGTATAATTCCTACAAGGAAAGTAAAAATGTAATTACGTCCCCATTTATCATAAACGGTGAGACAACCAACGGGGAGAAAAACTGTAGAAAATTGCAAAATATCTTCATAAGAGAACGAAGAAAATTGAGTATATGATTAATTGATAGAATAACTTTCTGTTTCTCCGTACAATGCATTATCTGATGAATACCGAAATGGGAAAATTACTAAATGTCTGACTAAGATTTAGTACCGTTAAACAAGAAATGTTATCATAACTAAGGATTCATTCTTTTTTGAAAAATAAATCAAAGACGATACTTTTGTATGTATTGCTTTAAGATAAATGAAGTCAGTTGTCTACAATGTTTAACTGGAGTGTTGATAATGTTCAAAGAATTCACGAATACCGTAAAGATATCGTCCGAGGCAAAAAAAAAAAAAAAAAAAAAATCGAAGATAAATGAAACTTGTATTAGCATTTTGCGAGAATGAATAATTCAGTACGATTCCAGAAAAATCGAATTTAGTTTCCTATTTCCATCCGAAGAGCAATTTCCCAGAAACATTTCCAGAAAAATCAAGGGAAAAAAATTGCTGTTCCGTAAAAATACGCGAATCGTTAAACTAGACAAAGTATCGAAATAGATGATAGGAACTAGATTTTATCACGAGTGTAGACTATTTTAATTCAAGAGTACATCGATGATCATTCTACTTTGAGAAAAAGCTGAAACAGATATACCTTTTCAAAAGGAGCGATGTAGGGAAAAAAATGAAAGTCTGGGTAAGAAAAGAAAATGAAAGAAAAGAAGAAAGAGGAAACAGGAGGAAAAAAAGAGACTCTCTAGCGTAATGGACTTTCACCGGAAAGAGAATCGGCAAGAAAGTTTCTCGAAAAAGATACATTCCAGAACGACAAGAACAAGTCACGTGTCTGTCTCCGATTTTTTACGCACACGTCGGAAAAACACGTGCATGGTTTCACTTCCGTTGGAACTGATCTCTCTCCACCTCTTTCCTGGTTTTTGAACATGGTTTGTTAAATTATTATTTTTGTTCACGGATTTTTAATGTTGTATGTTGAAGCCCCGCTACAGTTATATATTCGCGAATTTCATAATACTCAAAAGGGATCAGATGACAAGGCTGATATCTGAGATAATACTGCAGAGTTTCAGTCAGTTAGAACTAACACCTTTCCCCACCTTTTTAAGGTTTTTGAACATGGTTTGTTAAATTATTATTTCGGTTGAAATATTTTTAGTTAATATTGCATTTTGAAACCACCATAAGGTCATATGTGAATGAACTTTGTCATTCTGAATAGTGGTCAGATGACAAAGTTGACACCTGAGATGGCATCATTCAACATGTTAGGTTGTTCGGAAAGTAATTTCGTTTTTTCCTGACAAAGGATTTAATTGCATTTTTCGCACCCAATTTCATACTTAAACCGAAAAATCATTTTATGTTTTAAGAGCTGATATAGCAAGGCTTGAGTGTGAAAAAGTGCAGCTGATTCTTCGCAGTAGTTTTTGGATGGTGCCCTTTTAAATATGGAGAGCAATAAACAGCATTTTCGTCATTTTTTTTCTTTTTTGCTATAAAAGGTAAAAATGCTGTTCAAGCCAGAAATAAATTAGCCAATATGTGTGGAGAAGATGTGTTAACAGTACATCAGTACCAGAACTGATTTGCAAAATTTTTCCTTCAAATGAGGAGGCCAAAAACCACCTCGATCAGTTTTTTTTTACAGCAAAGACCAAAACTTTTATGAGCGTGTAATCATGTTACTACCAAAAATATGGCAAAAGGTATTAGACCAGAATGGCAATTTTATAATTTAATAAATAATTTATTCATTAAACGAAAATTTCTTTTCATTTTGACAAAAAAAATACGAAATGACTTTCCGAACAACCCAATAAATATATTTTAGACAGAAAAAAATCAAAAATTCCCTTGCATTATATAAGAGTATATACAGGATTTCGCGTCGCCATTTAAGAAGTTAATCCCTGTTCTAATCACACAGAAGATTATTCTGTCATTTCATGTACGACTAGTATACTGATTCATCGTATAAGAAATCCAAGATTTTTTTAGGATTGCACTGACACCATATATAAGACTTCATTATGTCGATGAATTCCTAATCTAACAGCATGGATGATTCTTGGATCAGTCATCACACATGAGGTACCATATTATGACCAGTTTCCCTGTCACAATCTGCTAGGTCGCGATTGATATACTAATTGTTAATGAAGGCCAACAAGAAAAGAAATTTTATTTTAAGATTATATTATCTTCAATTTTCTTTGAAGCTGAGGTTAAAGCTTCTATGTTCTTTTGCTGCGATTCCTAATGCAAGGGAATATTTTTATTTTTTAAATTTATAACGATTAATTTGCACCAAGACCACATAAATGGAAAAGTTTAGAGAGAATCGAATCTTGTGTATGCAAACTTCTTTCTCTTTCCAATCTTGACCAGAACTAGTTATGTTTGGTTGTTTCGCAAAGCCTTTTTTTCGTCCCCTTTGTGGTCATAGATGTACCACTAAATTGCTCTAAACTTTCCATCATTGTGAAAGCAAATATCTACTGCTGTTCCGACAAAATGTCGGAAATAACATCAAAGGCCAGCGAAGAAATAGATAATAATATATACATCATGAGGATGACGCCCCATGTGGGAATCTGAAGACCATAAGCGGCCAAGTACGATCTTGATCAAAGTCAAATCACGAGTCATGGCTCAACAAGTGATTGAAGATGGATTAGTAACAAGAGGAAAAAACGTCCTAAGCTCAGTACATCATGGAGATGATGTGTTGAGCTCGATTTCAACTCAATTATTACTTATCAATCTCTTCATCTTAGTACCCACCATCCACTGAATAAATATGTTGCCGGTCTGAAATTGAAGATCAACCACCAACTTGCCAGAGACACACTGTGAGAAAGACGTGATAGAATAAGAAGTGCACAAATGGAGACATCTGCCAACGCAAACGAAATCAACAAAAGTGTGGTTGGGATAAATTTAACCATTAATAACATTTCAATTATTTTAAGAAAGTAATTCAAATTTAAAAAAGAAAAAAATATATTGGAATTAGACAGTATAATTGATATGGTGAGCATTAGAATGAAAAAAAAAAAAAAAAAACAATTCCGCTCAGACAAGCAAAGCCTCATATTTCATTAATAATGAGATATAATCTTTTTAAAAATGCTGTTAGGAAATTAAAATGCCTGCGATGCATTCTAGGTTTGAAACAAAAATAAACACGTCCCATTTTAATTTAATGCCTCAATTAACAATGAAATACAACGCAATTTTCTGATACAACTAAAAATGATTTTCACATTAATACTCATCCCGAATAAATGTCTGTTTTCGCTGTCAGAAAAATCCCGTTGATGTGAATGAAAAATACATAATTTGACAGTTGCTGCTGACAAAGTCTTAAGAGGTGGAAAATTCATTTCTAACCTAAGATTAATCTTTGAATTTTAAAATATGCCCAGAGTTTCTTGCGGTTAAAATTAAGGTATTTGCAGATGTTATAAGCACGTGCAGTCATTGCATTATTTAATCACAGAAAGAATATTATTATTAAAAAATATATGAAACAGTAAAATTGTTTTAATGACATTTTTTGTAACTGAAAAATTTCAAATTAATAACTTTTAAATTTGAATATTTATCATTTCATTAGAAGATTCCAAAAATACACATTTGAAAGATTTTTTAACGAAACAGAGGAAAAAATAATAAAAAAATTTAATTAAAAATTAATTTAAAACTTCCAAAATATTTATAAATGGGTTTATTTTTAACTATAACAAAAATTCATTCTCAAATATGAATATCAAGTCATGATTAAAGCAAATAAATATAACCACTAATTAATAAGAAATGAAAAAAAAAATAGTTTGCGTAAATAAAAGCATTCAATAAATGTTTAAAATTAGAAAAAAAATTCATAACAAGAAAATTATTCTGTAAATTACAACTACACAATCAGGTTGTATAAATTATTTTGGTTCAGAAGGAAAAAATTCTTCAGAAAGTATATGAAATGAATAGAAAGTTCCATTCTTAATATATTTTGGATAAATTTGTATAAAAATTATTCCCGAAATTAATAAATACGTTGATTAAGAAATTCTGCATTCAAAAAGGAAAAATAAATTTAATCACCATATGACACACTTTAAGTATACTACATTAAATGTGCTTGTTAAATGTAATCAATCAAAAAAACCAATTTAGATTTTGCAGAATACAGAAAAACAATTTTTCGTTTTAATTTAAGGTTCCAGCAAAAGAAAGAAGGTCTAGCAATTATCTTTCAAAATGAAATGAGAAAAAGGAACGCTAAAAATATATCTGATTTTTTTTAAATCAAAAAACGTAGAACAGTAGCTTTCACCAGCCCAAATTGTTTTTATTTAAAAGAAAAATTTCATTTACTTCAATATTCTCAGACTCAGTTTGCTAAACACATTTTTTTCTGTAAAAAAAACATTTTTAATTTTAATTTTCACAATAACAAAGATGAAATATGATAAATACAGCCGATTTTTTACTAAGGATCGAGTTATTTTTATCATTTTCCTTTACAGTTAAGGTATCCGACTACATTAGAAACACTGGTTATCGACCACATTGGCGATTTTTATTATAATTATTTCTTGTAATTCAAACTTTCCTTTTTTCAGTTTATCTTTTCTAGGAAAAAGAAGGTTTGACCTATCATCCAAGGGAATTTTAATCAAAAAATAGTTTTCAGCTAAAATTTGTTTTCAATTTTCTCAAAACCTTAGTTTTTATCAAAATTCTCCACCGTTAATATGATATCTCAAAAACTAATAGAGGCATTTACATAAAAAATTGGCGTGTGTTTTAAATAATATGGACAATGAAATGAACCAAAATTTTTGTTGTTGGCGAAATACTTTTTCTGTTATAGTTTTTTTTAAAATAAAAATTAAGGCGTGATTTAATGGAGAAAATACATATATATACCTATATTTTTACCCATAACTTTTTTACATCTCAAACTTTTTTTTAGATTTTGGTTCATTTCATTCATTATTATATTCTATGAAGTTATTCATTAAGAAAAATAAGATTTCAGCATTACAATTTTGTATAGTGCATTAACCGTTGTGGTTAAATTTCATTAAAACTTAACACACATTTTTCTATTTCTCAAAATATTTTATATTTTAAAATAATGTTGTTGTATTTATAATATTTTGTATTACTATTGACAATACATCTAAAATCCATTGTTTTAAATTTTTTTAAATCCAATTTTTCAAATTTTTTCCCATGAACGTAGTTGGATACCTTAAATTATTTTGTAACTTTAGTAAATGAAGTTAATAAGCTGATAATCGATAAAATATTTAAAGAACTGTATTTTTCAATATTCAGGATGAAAAAAAAGTCGGAAAAAAATTCATTTGCCTTAAATTTCTTCGACAATTTAACGCTTTACAAAGTATTGGAACAGTCTTATAAAATGAATACATTTCAAAATACATGATTTCTTATGTCCAGCTCACAATAAATCAAACATTTAGTTTAAAACATTAAGTAGAGTTGGAATAAATAAATAAATTCGAATGAAATATTTTAGAATAAAATAGTATGGGATGATTTAAGATGAAAAAATAAATGAATAACTATTTAAACCAGAATAAGAGATATATATTATATTAGGTGCTTGCATATATTTTAATCAGCAACACCTATTGATAAACATGAGAATAATTTGTATACTTGACAAGGGTTTTAGAAATTTACTATTACTTTATTTTTATCATTTTGAAAGTTTTCAATTTAGTATTATTGAATTATTCAGTGTATAAAGACCTCGATCATGGGGTGCTCCAAATTGAATTTTCGACATTCATTTCTTTTTTTAAAAAAAAACCTGACATGAAGAACCCGGCTGCCAAAGGCAATCAAACACTTTTAGAAATTTATGGTGATGTTTGTTCCATCATATTCAAATGGTTGGTTTTGGTTTCCAGGATGAATACTGTCATTCTCTACCCTATTTCAGGTATGGAGGAAAAACAAGCAATATTATTGGTTCGCAATGCCGCCCACTCTGTGACGACATTGTGAAGTTATGTTTGCTCTCGTTCAGATTTTCGGCACAACTTGGATTTTATGCCTCTTTCAACTAGATCGCATAATCTGAATGAATTAGATTTAATTCTTATCGTAATTTTTTTTTTTTTTTGATTTTCGAGTATTTCAAAGTACGAGACGGTAAGACAGTGATTCATTCTGTAACTATTTTTTTAAGTTTCCCATTTATTTCGTATTTTTTTTTATCGAATAAAACTATTTCATTTACTATTATTTGAAAAGCTGCAAAAAAGAACATAAATATTATTCATCTTCCATTAAATATATATATAAATATTATCATTCTTCATCTTCCAGTAAATATAAATGATCAAGGCTAGTCAATCATATGGAAGAAGTCATAAAATTTTTCAGACATTAGTTGTAACATTATAATTATAATGCAGAAATGTATTTTAATTCCAAGCAGGTTTCATTTTATTCGAAAAAATTATAGGTAAAAAAAAAAGGATATGTATAAAGGAGACGTATACCACGTAACAAAGGAAAATGCCAAATTTGTTCAGAAATTACAATATACAATTAATACCAGAAATACAAACCAAAACTATCTCGAAGTTCGCATATAATGACGTCACAGAATGGGCAACGGTGTGGACCAATGATGTTGTTCGATTTCCGCCCATACATGAAATACGGTAGGGAATAGGAATATGCTTCCAGGATATAAGAGTAATTATTTCGATTTCGATGACACAAAAAAAATTCGAAGACAGTTAATTGAAAGATTTATTAGACGAAATTAGGAAAAACTCGTAGAAAACGATGAAAAATATTTTTTCTTATATATTGATCAAACACAGATAAAAATACATACAAGCCTTTATTATAGGTGAAATATGGATGCAATAATTTTATTTTGCTTCCGTTCATAAAATTATTTTCTACGATTCTAAATTCAATCATAAAAAGTACTTTAACACTTCCATTACAAGGAATTTTCACACCTTTCCCAGATGTAACAAAGGTCACTCTAAGAGCAGCCAAACAATTATTTTAGTTGTAGTTCCAGCGTCACTTCTGAAATGGGAAATCCCCTTTCTGAACAGGTGAAATACCGCGAATATACTTTTTCGCCTACTTTCTGCTTCATATTCTTAGCAGTAAGTCATATTACTGACCTCCGATACACCACTACGGCACACGGATTAACCGCGCAAAACTGAATGATCTGTACTAGCAAGCAGACAGTATATGCCATTGTGAATATTTCCCTAAACTTCTACACAAAATAATTATTTTTTGACGTGACCTATGCAGAAAAGAGTATCATTTTCCCAAATGCCAAGGCTTTTTGCAAGTGTATGACGTCATTTCGTTCTGGAACTGTATGAAATGTTATAAAATGTGTTAGTCGTCCACAGATTCTGCAAATGTTAAGTCCTACTACTGACCTCCGACCCGCCACTAAGGCATACAGATAAACCTCCCAAGACTGAATGACTGGATCGCCTCAACAGCAACATTAGCGGGGACTCTGGTTGAGTCCTAATGGCCGCCACTGGCCGCGGTACAACCCTCCCTGTAAGGAGTACGTCCCGTTATCGATAGGAGGACCGGTTCCTCCCTCCTATTATTGTAGCCACCGGGTAGGCGAGATCCAAGCATCATACCGGAAACATCTCATTCTCATTTAGAGATGCCCCCCGGGGGGATTCTTAGCAGTAAAGTTGCACTGTTTCTCTCCAATGGTTATGACTCTAACTCATTGACAAAAAAAAATTATCAATGATGCGCAAGTTCTCTTTAATCACTAATGAATTATGACTTTTTAAAAATAGAATTATGTTCTGGCTTTTTTTAACCACACCGCATACAATGCCTGAGGCGCGCATCGAATTATTGAATTTTTAATCTGCAATTAAGTGAAAAGTAATAAATAATTTAACGTGAAAAAAGTCACTTAAAATGTATTATTATTAAAGGAATTAAAATAATAGTAAGTATTCCAATTGGGAAGCTATTAAATTCGTCTTTTAATTAGGAAGTTAAGTAAATTCATATGTCAAGTGGTTGATAACTACAATTTCCATCAAGAGACTTTACAAGACAAAAACAGTTTAGTCAACGTTATATTATAGGTATATATTGCGGTGCCATCTTTTGTATGCGTATTATGTCCCAAAAAAGAGCCCCTTGTTTAAGAATGAAGATTATGTATATGTATTTATTTATATATGGGAATGAATGAAAAAGGCGTACTAAAATTACAAAGAAAGTTTCCAGGTTAAATTCTTGGAAAAATTTGCAGTCATTATAATCTCTAGAGCCATAACTAACCTGTGATCATTGCCATAGATGCTAAGAAGGGGCTTGGATTCAAAATGAGTTTTAATTAGGTTACATTGATAGCCCTTTCTACAGAGAAAATTGGCCTACTGGAATTTAAACCATGGGCAGATGTCGATGATCGCACCTGACATACCCATCTCCAAACATACCAAAGACGCCAATTGGATGGTTTTTACAATGACTGATTTACCTTATAACACGACGATTCATAGGTGGAATCGAACCTTGAACCCTCCGGTACCAAATTAGGGACTTTAATACCGGATAATTATGGCTTGCACCAAAACCGGTAACTACATGCATACATATACACTGAAGTGACAAAAGTCATGGGATAGCAATATGCAAATATACAGATGGCAGTAGTTTCGCAGCGAAAAAGTATAAATGCGCAGTTCGTTTTCCAGAGCTTTCATTTGTGTTCAAGTTATTCATGTGAACAGGTTTTTCGGGATTTATGGCGGCACGACGAGAATTAACAGACTTTGAACGTGGAATGTTAGTTGGAGCTAGACGCATGGGTCATTCCATTGCGGATATCGTTAGTGAATTCAACATTCCGAGATCCACAGTATCAAGAGTGTGCCGAGAGTATGAAATTTCAGGCATCACATTCCATCAAGGACAGCGCAGTGGGCGACCACCTGCACTTAACGACCGAGACCGCCGACGTCTGTGTAGAATGGTCAATTTTAATTGACACGCAACACTTCGTCAAATAACTGCAGGAATCAATGTGGGACGTACGAGGGACGTGTCCGATAGGACTGTGCGGCGAAATTTCTCTTCCTTGGGCTATGACAGCAGAAGACCGACTCGAGTGCCTTTACTGACAGCACTACATCTCCTGCAGCGACTTTCCAGGGCTCGTGAGCATATCGACTGGTCCCTAGACCAGTGGAAAACCGTGGCGTGGTCAGATGAGTCACGATTTCAGTTATTACGAGCTGATGGTAGAGTTCGAGTGTGGCGCAGACCCCACGAAGCCATGAACCCAAACTGTCAGCAAGGCACTGTTCAAGCTGGTGGTGGCTGCATAATGGTGCGGGATGTTTTTACATGGCGTGGACTCGGTCCTCTGGTGCAACTGAACCGATCATTGACTGGAAATGGTTATGTTCAGCTGCTTGCAGATCACTTGCAGCCATTCATGGACTTCACGTACCCACACAACGATGGGATTTTTATGGATGACAATGCGCCATGTCACCGGGCCAGAGCTGTTCGCGTTTGGTGTGAAGAACATTCCGGACAATTCCAGCGCATGATCTAGCCACCTAGATCGCACGATATGAATCCCTTCGAGCATTTATGGGACATCATCGAAAGGTCCGTTCGTGCCCAAACTCCTGCACCATCCACACTTTCACAATTATGGATGTCTATACAGACAGCATGGCTCAATATTCCTGCAGAAGACTTCCAACGACTTGTGGACTCCATGACACGTCGAATTGTTGCACTTCGCCGCACAAAAGGAGGACCGACACGATATTAACAGTCATCCCATGACTTTTGTCACTTCAGTGTATATGTATAGTAAAGAGGAAAACAAAACATTAAAGGCGATATATTCCTTTAAATCTTACTTGTATAAAACGAACAAATAAAAATAATATGTACCATCAGCGGCTCATATGCCATAGTTTAAATGACAAATAAATAGATACAAATAAATAGATATTATTATAAAAAATCTCATTTAGCCAAGAAATCAGCACGTGTTTATTTTACCAACCATCGATCCACCCTTAAAATCAACATTAGTTCTTTAACCTCGCACTCTTTCACCAGCAACGCTTTCTTAAGTTAAGATTAGACAATTTATTTCAGAAACAAACTCCACCTGATGGGGAAGAAAAAAAAGTGCGGTTCCTGCCAAGTGGAGCATGGCGAGCGAGCGGCTGTTCCGCCGAACCGTGAGGGAATCTTCAGATTTCGAGCGCCTCTTGAGGGATGGATGTCATTTTTGTTCGCCCCTTTTATCTGCCGGCTAAAAATACAGCCAACGAGGCAGTTGAAGAGCGCTCCAGGCGAGAGGCATCTTGACGTGCAACAAGATAGCGTCCTTTATATTCAGAAAAGCTTTCTTATCGGACCTATCTATTCTGCCTCGATTCCGAAAAACGGAACAAAAGGTACCACGGAGAATATTGGATGTGTGGTTGCGCATCATTTTGGGCTTTTCCAGGATGATGTTTGAAGGAAATGGAATTCATTAAGTGTGATGAAATGTTTTCGTTTAACAGTTATTGCCATTTTTTAATCCATTATAATTAATATCTATATAAATGAAAATGAATATTTTTCAGTATTTCTCTTATGCATTCCTAAGCAATTCATTTGATTGCGGTGAAACTTGGTCAGCTTATTGTTTACATCTACGGGATGGTTATAGGGATAGTACAATTATCTAAATTTTTTAAAAAAAATCGAATCTCAAACGCATTTGATTTACCAAGGATTAGTCTCCAAATAACTCAGCAAGGAGACAATAGATTCTGTAGAAATGCAAAATCCAAGTTAAAGGTTCATATTTTGCAGCTTTAGTACACAAATGTCATGCCAGTCATTCTCTGAGATGACAGCTCTAAAAAGTAAGAAAATTTTGGGGAGACCAACCCGGAGGTTTTAAATTTTAATAGAATTTCACCACTTTTCGCAGTAACTACCAAAAACATTGCAGTACAAATAATTTTACACCATCTTAATTTGCAAAAATTATCTTTTCAACTGTATTAATGATTTTATTGTAAAAATATATTTTCTATGTTTAATAATTTTCAAAGAAAATATTTTAATCCCATTTTCTAAAATTAAATTTGAGAATTCTGAACGAATATTAAACGAATCACGAGATACAATAAATAGTTTCTTTCATGATCATTCTGAAAGACCAGAAAGTTTTACAATTCTAAAATAATACATGATTCTAATATATAAAAATTAATATTTATTTGTTCGTATTTTGTGTACTGCCGTTCCAACTATTTCGATAAAACATTGTCAAATTATTGTTGATTGTACTTAATATTTTTTTCGATGGCATTAATGCGCCGGGTACCAGCTAGTTCAAAAAAAATCTAGCAAGATTTAGTGGTTTTCTGGCTATCTTGTTTTTAAATACTTTTTATGAATTGCCCATGTTCCAATGCGACGCAATTTCAATAGCATTCAGCTGACATAGAGAATTCGAAATTTATAATTACAATTATGTTTTCGCGTTATATAATTCGTAAGAGAAAAAAATGAATAACATCTTTTTATTTGGCATTCATTGTGATTGTTAGTCATTAAAGTTAGTTCAGAATATCAGATTTAGCTTGTAGTTTATCATATTCTCAAGTAGAAGAAAATAATTCTATAAATTATTTAACAGGATTGAATTGATTCTTACTCAACTTAGTGACAGTTCGGGCGATCAGATGCTTAGATTGTAAGAGCAAGGAAATCTATTTCACTCTAAAAGTTAAGTATATCACCTAATTTTAATTAGTAAATGGGATTAAGATTCAAATAATGTGTCGTACGATATAAAGCCAAAAGATTACTATATTTGTCATTTATAAGAAATGCCATAAGAACTGATTCATTATTAATGAGGATTTGACATATCGAGAAATTTCAAAAATGTATATTCATAATTTGTATTATTGACGTGATTTCTGCGACATTTTAAAAATTTGGATATATTTTTGATATTTAGAAATGTTAAAATAATTGTTAAAACCAAAGAATCAATCTCTTAACTCAATCACGGAAACAATTTCATCAGTTTTTATTTCATATGAAAGCTTATGAAAGCTCGATGTATATTATTAATAATAGCTTTCCTTTGCCATCCAGCATCTCTTCAGGTATGTTGAGATAAAAATAATATTTCATTGAATACTTTCTACGAGGACTCATACAAGGGATATAAAATTAAACACCGACAAAGATCCTAGCATCAGCAAATGCACTCATTGGACAACTTGTAATCAGTAATCAGCTGAAATGCAGTGGATTTATTGCGCAGGACAGATTATTTTGTGGTAATAAGATAAAAGACAATTATCTTGACTAAATCAATATAATGGACCAACAACTGACCGCCGAAGGTAACTTGTAAAAGTTGAAAGAGAGACAGAGAACTTAAGGATATAAATAATAATAAAAATATATATCGAATCTTTTGATAACATCCAGTTCTGTAATAATTAGTCAATTTGTTAACTCCATGTCGATTAATGCCTGCTGTATTCAAAAACTACTGAATGCTCCAAATAGATTAGTGCCAATATTTGACAACCACTTAATACCATCTAAATTAGCAACATTTGTAATAATGAACTAAAGGGCGTTATTTAATATTACAGGTATAAATGTACCTGCAACGGCATATTATTCTTCCTGCCACGACACGACAGCACGAACTAAATGACTGTAAATCTCAATGAGAAATTTTTTTAAATATTTTCTGTTAATTCATTATAATATTTTTGATTGTTAACAGCAATTATAATTTGATTTGTGGTAAATTACACGGCAGCGCGAGATTTATTCTGGCGTTGCTGTGGTAACCGTAGATACTGGAGTCAGCAATATTTAAAAATAATTAAAAAAATAATGGAATGGAATTACGAAGTTGTGTTTTGAAATATGAATTTCGATATTAATTCTTCAAAACAGTAACGCCCATGAACATACCAATAAAAAAGTGTCATATGATGCCTAATTGTTCTCATACATTATTTCTGGTACTTAGCAATCTGTATCGTGAAGAAATTAAAAATTAACTTCGCAATATAAATTACATCAAATAAAACAATACAGGATTGAAAAAAATAAGAGTACTTTTACCCATAAATAAAGCTCTTGAAGCCTGGGAAAAAATTAAAAGTTCAACAATTGTTTTTCTGGAGTAATTTAGGATCTAAAACTCTAGACACTCGTGTAACTTAAATATTTTATATGAGCCGGTTTAAAAACTGTTCTTTCTTTATTAAAAGAAAAGAGTTTTTAGAATTCCAAAGAAAAAAGGAAGATAAAAACCAATTGTTTTAGGTATTTCCGATTCTAAAAGAATCCGCAGCCAGCAGAAAATTGAACAGATTGGTTTACACCATCAATACCGCTACAGCCCGCTAAAGCCAAAGAACTGATTCAATTCCTTCCGTGCATCCAAGTAATCGAAAGGCTTGGGCCATATTTTTTCCCGTTTACCAACTCACGCACGTAAACCGAACTTTTCTTTTACTTTAACCTCAAGCTCTTTCGGGGAAATGACCGTGAGGGCGAAACTGGACATTAGCCAAGCGTTTTGTAGCCCCCATTAAGCTTGCTTCAGTTCACGTGTTGAGTACACTTTGCAATGAATATTCCAGTGAACTTTCTATTTTTGGGGTTTTTTATTAACAAAGATAGAAATAAAAACGACGGGTTAAAATTCTTCGTTTAGGAAAAAGAGAAAGAGAAAGAAATTGCTTTAAAAGCGCTGGTACTTCATCAAGATTTAGACAGGGAGTTACTAGGATTTTGTTGCGAGGATTTACAGCAACTGAAAATACAGCAAGTTGTCGAGTTTCGTTTCAAATAATGATATTGGATTTATGAGAAACACTTATAAGAAGTATTTTTCTGGAAAAAAGGAGAGGTCTTCTCTAGAAAGGCTTTAGGAATTCCCATAATATTTTTAACTTTTATTTTTAAAACATTTATAGGAAGTTGTGTTTATGATAGATTATTTCTAAGCTAAGTGCAATAATTAACAGCTTATTTCAATTCCATTTATATCAAAAGATAATTCATCCTGCATACGAATTGAAAAAAATTATTTCCTTATTTCAGAAGTTATAAGTACTAGCAAATTCATAAACAATTAAATAAATATTAGAGTTTTTTTTAACACTCCTATAGATTCTGGCTTGAATTGAGAAAGGATGTAATGATTGTTAAACTGTAAACTCGGTTAAAAATCTTTAATTCTTATGTAAAATTGCTAATTATTAATGGGGAGTTAGAGTTTGATGGAGTTTACTGGATCTGAAACCATTTCTGACTATACAACACCAACCACACACAACCGCAAACACATGGCTCATAAAAAAACACATGGTCACATTCTAATAGTTAAATCAATATCTCTACTCAAATATTCTATTCTAGATTTAAAAAAAATATACGAATAAATAAACTGTTTTATTATATATATTTTAAGCATTGAAAAAGAATTAAAAATACTTATAGAAAGATAAAAGAAACCAATCATATTTCAAAATGTAAATAGTTGAGGATGAGGCACTTCATGAAGAATGTCTTTTAAAACAAAATTAGAGGAATAAAAATATTGAATTCGTTGACAATCGAAACATGGGCACTCTATCAGAATGTGCTGACATGTCAATGTTTTAAACATAACAGTTTGATGGTTGGTTGGTAAGTTGGATTTTTCTGGGGCAAGAGCCATCTTTGGCCAAACTACTGACAGCATATGGTTCGAAATCCAACGAGATTTAAAGTATTAAACATTAAAATGTCTAAAATAAAGCAAAAAAGCACATATTCAGATGATATAAAATGTTTTCAAAAGTTTAAAATTCACATAAAAGTTTCAGTAATGATTTTCTCACAAAAATTGTTAAAAAATTCAATGAATAAACGGCGAGTAAGTAGCAAAAGATATAGCTAAATACATATCTAAAAGCCAATACATGACAGTTTGAACTTGCTACATAAAATTCGCCACATATATTAAAGTTTTATGCATATACTTGACTGAAAAATTTTCGTCATCTGAATAATGTAGTAGCTCTAACATATATGCTACTCAACTGCTAGTTCTTCATTTAAAGCCTCGTTCCAACGGCGCGTTTTGAGACAGGTACATTTTCCTGTCTCTTGTGGTTTTCTGGAGTTATTTGATGTCTGTTCATTTTACTGTCAACTTGTGGGAAGCCCTTGATCGACTTCCACTGGCGGAGGGGGTCCTACAACGGGCCATATTGCAGATTTACAATAATATCTGTAAAGGCGACGGAGCTGAACACTTCCGACAAAATTGAATTTTTATGACACTTCTAAGTAGGAAAGCGATCCCTACACAGATTCGGAATGAAAGCGTGACTAGTTCTACTCCAATTCTGTTTTAACCATTGGGTAAATTGTAGAGCAAAACGGTCGTAAATAATCTAGACGAAGTGGCTGCGTCGCCGGATGTACGCGTGCACTACTCCACGACAATCAATGCACATCGTATTGCAGTTTGCTGAGTGACCAAAATCGACTTAAAACAACTAATGTATTGTTACGAACCCTATAATTTTACTTTCCCTCGTATATAGTGCCTTTATAAGAAGGAAGTATTTTCACTCATCTGGAATGGAGGAAGTGCCGGGAGAATACCGAAGCAACGACGAAGTGATGAATTGCTATGTGGCGTATTTTGACGAAGCCTGTGTAATGTGTCGTAGCCCGTTGCGTCGTCATCGTGAACGGAGCAGTCCTGAACCGAGTAGTACTCGCGAATTGAAGTAGTGAAATGGCAGCGAAAGCGAGAAGAGACAACGGAAGTTTCAGCTGTTTGGAAAAAGCTACGTAAGTATAGACAGAATCCCTCAAAGATTCCCTCTCCTGCTGAATCTTGTCTGGCTGCTTTATGGGCTATGGACGTTGTCACTAAGAATTTCTACGTGTGGACTGCTGTTGTTATTGTAGGCTACTGTCTTCTGTAGAGTGCTAGTGTTTGCTGTCCTGTGTGTCCCTCTCGTCAGTGAATAGTTGTCGAGTAATTGTATACAGTCGTCTTCTGTAAATATTTGCCGTTTTGTGCTGTAAATAAATGTCGTCTGGGCAGTGTCTCCTACTAAGGGACTGTTTATTGTGTTGTTCATTTTCTACCACATACACCCCACGATACACGTAAACAAAACCGACAGATAGTAAAGAGGAAAGTCCGTAAAAAAAGATTCTCTTGGCGGCATAATAATGACGGATAATGCAGATATCACTGATAATTGGATATATCTTCATATGAAGGTTTATTTCAAAAATTATTTTACTGAAGATTTCAGTTTACGATTTTTAACGGTCGTTCGATGAAATTATACGGAAATCTAAAGTAAGATGGGGTATCATTCATCTCTCATATACATACAATTAATGACTTCTTCAATCTTTCCTTCTTTGCCAGAAATTTTTTAAGATAATAAGAATGGAATTTTTTTAAAAACTAAATTTATCTTAAAATAACTAAAACTTAGAAAATTTACGTAAACTTAAAAATTAAAGTAATGAAAAGCTATAGGATCCACAATTCTTCAAATAGCCTTCATATTAAGAGTATTTTACTAAGATTATTTAGTATTTTTACTAAGATTTTTCTTTTGGTAATTTACTGAAATTGAAGGCAATAATTACTTTACCCCGAAAATATCTTTCAACTAGCTACTCCTCAAAATTTAAGTAGGTGAACAGAACAATTTACAAAAGAATACAGGTAGGTTGGAATACACGATCTCAAAGTTATTAGAAGGGATACAGAATCCACAATTCTTTCTACTCAGTTTTTATATTAAGAGTATATTCAGTATTCTGAGAGAGATTTCTTTCTTTTCTTTGGTGATTTACTGAAATAGAAAGCAATAATTATTTTCCCCCAAAAATACCTTTCAACTCGTTTATACTGCTAAATTTAACTAGGTGAAGAGAACAATTTACAAAAGAACACTGGGCAGGTTGCAACAGACTGTCTCAAAGATATTAATGACGCACGGGTTAGTTAATTAAGCGAAACGAGAAAGATGCTAATATCTCATTTAGAATAAACACGCGAATAATTTCTCGAGGGAGGAGCTCGACTTAGAAAAAAAAGCTAGTAAGAAACGCTAACTAGTGAAACTAATTTTTAACTAGAATCATTATTGTAATAAACATCCAATGTTGATATAAAGAGACAATGGAAAAAGTTTCGAAAATTCCATTAGCTTACAGAACATTTTTAACTGAGAATATAATAAAAAGTTTCTATATACAAAAGACTAGTCAAAAGTTTCTAACATCAAAAGCAAAAAAGTGCTGCGTAGATTTAAGATTTAAATAAATTCAAGAAACATGCAAGGAATACTCTTTTCAAGAAGAATAACGAATTCATGGCACGTATAAACGCATGATCGTATTTTTGATACAGTTTGTTTATGTGAGCTTCAAGATGTTTATCTAATTTATGAGAAAAATAGATAAAATAAATTCGGTTTCACTATTTTATCAGCAAATTTTAAAATGAAATATAAAAAAAAAATCATTCTTCAAATTTGATTAATAATGAATAATTCAGCAATAGTTTTATTATTATTCAGTAAACACTTTTTTTAAACAATGCACTAACAAGAATATCGTTTTTCATTGTCCATATAAAACATCTTAACAGCGATGTATTAAAAAGAATGAAAAGTATTCGATAGTTTATCAAACTAAAGAACACTTTAATATAAAAATACAACGTAATAGTTTTGGTATAAAATATATCATTAAGTATTTTAAAATATACGATGCTTATAACGAGAAATGATAATGAAAATATTTTTAAAATCCAGTTCCCAAATTATAGAAAATCCTTTAGAGGTGATTGCACTTTTATTCTAAAAATCATGTTTTTGAAAAATGGCTGTTCGTCAACCTATCTGTGACAATGATAACTCAAATCGCTTTGATGTAGAGATATGAAATTTTTTATAGTCTTTATACAGAATTTTTAGATTTTCATCGAATTTTGAGCAAAGTTAGCACAAGGGATGTCTGACCGGCTGTTTCAATATAAATTAACAAGTTAATTACAAAACGAAATGAGCTTGATAGATAAAATTCGATACACAGAATCAACACTTATAGACTAAATACTTACCTAATTTAGAGGCAAGTTCAACAAGCGATTGACCATATGTTGGATTGGAGTTTTAGAAAAACATGTAAACGCAATAACACACATTTGCAATGACTTAAATATGTCAAATCAGGGGTATTGTTTTGTGATTACAAATGCAGTTTTGCAGCACATTTTTGTCACATTGGGTGGGCAAAAAAGCGACTAAAACACAAATTCGATTTTCAGATATTCTTAACCGCATGTCAGAATTAAATTGATAAAAATAATTCGCCAAGGATGACACGATAGATTCATTAAAAATGGCATATCCATGTCAAAAATTATTATTTAATTACTGTACATTAATACTATGCGAGAAAGTTTTAGAAGAACTAATATCACTAGTTTTATTTCGGTGTAAGGCTCATATTTAATTAAAATGTAACTTTTTATTATTGGATATATTGAGGTATCTGAAAATCTTTTATTCAAATGGAATACCATTAAAATAACTATATTTCTTGAAAAAAATCGCTTTTTTTTAATAAGTTTTCTTCATTGCATTTCAAGTTGAGATTTAAAAAAAACTTTGGCTAGTTCTATTAAATAGAATAAAAAGTATAATTATTTTTTATTTAATATCAATTGAAAAAACAACAACTCTCGACGACATATTGATGACGCTATAAAGAGGTTTCATGACCAATAATAAAAGGGAAGTGCTCACTATTGCGAGATGAAAAATAAAAGGAGACAGAGAGATGTGGGATTGCTACCTTTTATCGACAAAGAAAGGGGATTTCCTTTCGGGAAGTCAAATAGAAAATTGCTGATACTACAATACTATACAATTCTATGGAGGATCGAGATCTCATTCACAATGAGGTCATTTCAATGCCAGAGAATTTAAGGTATCCGATTATGTTAAAAACACTGGTTATCTACCACATTGGTGAATATTTTTTTTATCGTTATTTCTTCTAGTTCCGACTTTTTCCATGACAGTTTATCTTTTCTAGGAAAACGGAGGCCTTACCTATCATCCAAGGTCACACATTTTTCAGCTAAAATTTGTCTTTAAACTCAATTTTCTCAAAACTTTAATTTTCATAAACATTCTCCTCTGTTAACATGACATCTCAAAAATTAATAGAGATATTTACATGGAAAATCCAGAAAGTGTCTTAAATAATAAGGGCAATGAAATGAACCAATAGTCTGATTGTTGGTGAAATACTTCTTCACTTATAGGTGTTTTTAGAAGAATTGAGTAGTAATTTTATGGAAAAAATACATATATAAGTATATTTTTACCCATAACTTCTTTGCATCTCAAAATGTTTCTTAGATTTGGTTCATTTATTCGTCATTATATTCTATAACTAGTGTATAAAGAAAAATAGGATTTCTGCCTAAAATTTTGTGTCGCGTAAACACCGTGTTGATTAAATTTCATTAAAATTTACTATAGATTTTCCTATTTCTCAAAATATATTATATCCTCAAATAATTTTTTTGTATTCATAATATTTTGTATTATAATCGGAAATACATCTAAAAACCTTAGTTTAAAATTGTTTTTTAAAAAATCTAATATTTAAAAGTTTTTCTTCGAACGTAGTCGGATACCTTAACAAGGTTTGAGATGTGCAAGCAAAAATAAAAGAGGTAGACATTCAGAGGTTGAAATAAAAGTGTTTTTATCTTTGAATTCAAATATTAAAACGAAGAATTGAAAAAAAGCGAATATAAATAATTTAAAACAAACACACTTTTAATAATATTTTATATATTATGATTTTATTTACAAAATGCATTTCTTTCAGCCATTCCCATATGGGAAAAAATGCAGAAAACTAATGCACTGGTAAATCTAAATAAACACTCGCGCACACATAAAGAGGATAGGAAGTCAAAAGATATTGCTCCGTTCTTTTTTTCTATAAATAACTTCCAAAAAGTCCAATCTCTACGATAAAAGCGCGAAACGAGCAAACAAGTAGGGCCATAAAAAAACCTCCCCACCCCCCTCTCACCTGGACGATCGCCAACGATCCCTCAAAGAGCCCGAGTGTGAATTTGTGTGCCCTCCTGTCATAAATTATTACAAGTCATTTCATTTCAAATCGCTGTCTACACACGCTAGGGGAAACAATTTGTTCTCATCATTCCCCCGTTCGGCAAGATGGGGTTAAAAGAACGATTCCAGTAACTGGAACCGTGCCAGGATTGGGGTCTCCCAATCGAAAACAAAATGGCCACCGCCGAGCGATCAAAAAGGCAACAACTTCCTTTATATGATACATCTCCAAAACGATATTTTGAAGGGAAAGGCTGGACGGGTGCATGCAACCACACCAGCAACCTCCCCCTCCAGTGCACCGTCCCCTTTTCATATATTCAGCTGGGAAAATAACAGCATCGATTGAACCCGTTCAGTTTAAAGATGTCACTAAAAGTGCCCCCCTCCCCTCAAAGAAGTTTTATTGGTTTTGAGCAGCGGAGTGAATCTTTCGCAAGAGTTTGGGGAAGCGACTTTATCGACAGATGATTCGACATTCTGATTATCAGCTGAAAGTTTCTGCTCTTTCCTTTTTCTTCAACGTTTGGTTGGGTGGAGATGCCTCCAATATCGGAGGAAGAAATGAATGGGAAGGAATCGAGATCAAAGCTCTCCTTGGCAAGGGGCAACCTTATCATGCGTTGAAACGAGATGGATCTAAACAGATGCACAGATAAGAAAATTGGAAGACGCTCAAGAATAGGCGGAACGCTTTGATGTTGAAAGAAGGAATTGCCTTAATAATTTTTCGCGTTGCATTGTTGAAGGTCAGCTCTTCCGGTTTCAAATAAGCATCAACAATGAAGTTTTTTTTCTTCTTATGTGTCTAAATGGGTAGATAAAAATAAAAGCAGACACGAACAATAAATAAAGTTAATGTCTTAGCGGTGAATCAGAGCGGATATCTTAAGAAAAAGAGGAAATCTTTTTAGAGTAAAATTCGTTTTATTTGGCAGTTTCAAGTACAGAGGGGGATAATTTTGAAATCATGGGGGAAAAACTTTATTTCATCTTGAAGTAAACAATAACAAATCTGTTTTTAAACAGAACATGGGATATTATCAAGTGAAATGAGAATTATCACAGGAGAATTAATATAATGCCTTCATTCGTTTTATTTTATTTTACAACACGTGCTGGTATAAGATAATGTAATAAATTTTGAAAGGTAGTATTTTTGCTTTTGTAAAAAAACATTCACATATACCGAAGAAAAAAAAAGGTAGAAAAATATAATATAAAAATATAGCGATGAAGCAAAATTCTTCTTTCCAGCAATCCTATATTTTCGTTATTGTTGACGTTGTCTTATTTACTACTTTTTCATAAACGGAATTTACAAAAAGAAAATGTTGCAATAATAGAAAGCCTCGAAGTCGAGATTTTGATGAACTTCCAAGTTTTAAATTCCCCGAGAAGGATAAAAATTAAATTTTCGGATTTATATGTTTCAATTTATTTGTCACAGAACGCGGGAGCCGAAAAGACATACAGTGGGCCCCAAAATTGAGTATACACTTCGAAAGTCTGAAATATTTTAGGAAGAATAAGCCAAATTTTACTGTGAAATAATCAAATTTTTCTGTGACGATCCTCCAATCATGTCTCTCCTGCTTTGTGAGCAAATAAAGTAGTTTCGGCTTTCCTTTTTTCCAAAAAAGAAATGAGTATGAACATTACTCGAAAAACTATGTCACAAAATTGAGTATACACTTAATGAAATTGTCAGTTTACTACCAGTTTTTTTTAAATGAATTCGTTAAACTATTATTGCCGCTGTACATGAAAAATGTAAACTGTTTAATAGTTTTTCACTGACATAATTAACTTTTTTGCAATCTTAAAATCACGAAATGAACTTTAGGAAGGAAACTTCTGAAAGAGAACGTTGTTTAGTCATTAAATGGTCAGAAGATGGCAAATCTGTCCGAGAAATTGCTTTGTTAATTGGAAAAAGTCATGGTTGTGTTCAAAAAAAATAATTCAAAAGTATCGAAAAACTGGATCTGTGGCCAATATTCCAGGAAGAGGACGTAAGGAAATTTTAATCGCTACTGCAAAGAGGAAGATTATACGTTTCGTAAAGAAAAATTCGAAGCTAAGCGTCCCAAAACTAGCATCGTCAATGTCCTCAGAGATTGGAAGAACCGTTTAAGCTGAAACTGTTAGACGCGTTCTTCATAATGCAGGATTTCATGGCCGTACTCCAAGACGAAAACCTCTCACTGGTCACACTAATAGAAAAAAAGGCTTTCATTCTCAAAAAATCATATTTCAAAACCGGATCATTCTGGAACACTGTTCTGTTCTCCGATGAGAGCAAATTTAATCTGTACAGAAGTGACGGACGATATAAAGTATGGAGACAAGTTGGCAAAGAAGTAGACCCTGCGAACACCATAAAGACGGTTAAGTATGGAGGTGGATCCGTCCTCGTTTGGGGCGGTATGGCATCAGGAGGAGTAGGAGAACTTGTCTTTATTGATGGCATTATGGACAGAATGGTATATCTTGACATCTTAAAGAATAATTTACATAAAAGGGCCAACAAAGTAAAACTTGGGTGGAATTTGGTCTTCCAGCAAGACAAAGATCTGAAACATACGGCGAAGATAGTCAAGTTATATTTATTGTACCATTGCAAGCAGCAACTACATACTCCACCACTATCTCCCGATCTAAATGTTATAGAAAATTTATGGGTTCAGTTGGAAAAATCCGTCCGTGAACATGATGTGACAAGTAAAGAGGATCTAAAGAAGGTCTTACGAGAAGAGGGGGCAAAAATTTTTGTTGAAACAACAAAAAAGTAGGTGGAATCCATGCCTAAAAGATTATGAGATGTGATCCAGGCAAAAGGATATGCAACGAAATATTAATTTGCTTTTATTACGAAAATTAATAAAGATGTATACTCATTTTTGTGGTGTAGTTTTTTTATCCAAGTCTCATATTTATTCTTTTCTTTAAAAAAAATTCGATTTCGTAATTTTTTTCTTTACACATTGGAAGAGGAAGGGAATTAGTATTAACAGTAAAACACACGATTTCCTTTTTGCAAAATTTAGGTTGTTAGATAAAAACATACCTTACACGTCAAGCTGTATACTCAATTTTGAGGCTCACTGTAGATCAAAGGGAATGAATTTGTTATTACGCCAACTTGTTAATTTCTATTAAATTTTGGACAAATTACGGAGAAGAGGAACAATCTGTCCGTCTTTGTGCATATTGAACTTGGTAATTCACAAACGCAAAACTAGATGGCTAAAATTTGGCACAAAATTTTATGATCAGACGTGTTAGTCGAATACGCAATCAGATAATTTTTAAAATCCACCAAACTTCTTCACAATCAATTAGTATTTAACAAGTTAGAATGCAACTAAATGGTTATGCGATGACGATTAAAATGCTATTATATTAGTTATACATCTTCTGTGGAACGGTGGTATATTTTCAGCTTATGATTATATTATGATTGTTGAGAATTTTTTAAAATTTATCATTCATTTGTAAATATTATAATTTAATTTGTTATTAAAAAGAATGTTAAGAAATAGAACTATCACATATTTTATGATGTGCTATAGGGCTGAAATATTGAGAATAAGAGCAATATTGAAGGAAATGCTTTATTTTAATATTTTTATGGCTTAATTCTCAAGTATTTTTTCAATTAAGTTAAATTTGGATTTTACATTCGTGGCGCCATCTGGTAGTCTATTTTATAATTAATAGACCTTAAGACTGAACAAATAAAAATAAAGAGTTTATTAATGAAAATATGTTTTTAAATTAAATTTATTGCAACTTTTTTACAATTGTTTCTGTATGTTTATGAAATGCATATGTTACATTCTCGATAGATTTTTTCTTCTTCTACAATGAACAATCTGAAAAAGAATGTTTCTAGCCATCTGGTACACAGCCAAAATGGAATTTGGTTGCACCCCTTTAATCACAGCTAAGTTGTTGAGGCCACAGGAACATTAAGCCAGCCGATCCAATAGTTAAGTGGTTGAAAAGGCCAAACAAACCTCCGACTCTGCCATTTCGTGACATCATCTACGATCGTAAACAGACACCGCAAACCCATCCTGTCATCCGAATTATTCCAGAATCCGGGAAGTTCGAACATAAAAGAGACGCCAAAAAACCTCGATCCAATCCATTTCCTGCTTCCAAAAAGGTTTTTACGAGGGACATCAAGACAAGGTAGGAAGAACACGAGCTATCACGTGTACCTTCGTCGAAAACCACAAAGGAAGAAATTTATAGACTGGTGTGAATTTATTTTATATCGTCCCTGGGGTATGTGAACCTAAAAGGGCGGTTTGTTCGGATTAAAACGTCTTAGAACCATTCTTTTCTGTAATAAGAAAACCGAAAGTGATGTAAGCCCACTTTTCACCTTTCAATTTGTACTAGATGGTGACAACACAATTCGCTATGAAACTATGAATCAATGAAATCTACAATACATAAATTAATGTTCAAGATTCTTTCAACAAAATATTTTTATCATTAGATAGACATTATAAATGTGCTATTTCAACAGGGTTTTTTTTTTTAAATTATATCACATCTGTTTATTGAGTGCATTCATAATAGATTCGAGTCCCATGATGTCATTAAAAACGTGTCTAAGAAGTGTACTTCAAATTGCGAGTTGCCTTTTCCATTAAGGTAATTTTACTTTTTTAAAAATAAATTCTCAATTGAATTGATGACGAAGAATTCTTCTTTAGATTTCAACAATTTCCTCGGTTGACAATTTGGTTATATACAGTTTGAATATTTGAATATTTTCACAATAATTAAATCTATTTCCAAATATTATTCAAAAAATATTTTTAAATTCAAAAACTCTGAAAAAATTCTCAAAGCAACTAAAAATGCAATGAGGGGGCTGAAAATTTGAAATCGATTCAAAAGCAATGGATTTAATTAATAATGTAAAGAATTTTATTAATAATTATTGCTATTTATTATTTGTTTCAGCCAATACGTTTTATTATAATATTAAATTTAAAAACGAACATGTTCAAACTTAGAAATATAAAAATACATTAAATTGAAGAAAATGATAAATAAGTAATAAAAGTAAAGGATTATTTAAGAGAATAATTAAAAAAGAAACTGTATGGATTACAATAAAAGCAGAAAAGTAAAGAATTATTTGCGAATAATAAACAAGCGTGGCAAAAAAATCCTTTTGTCTTCAAGCCTTTTAATAAATGCATTTTTTATTATTAAATGCAAACGATAGTTATAAAAGAATGTATTATCAAGAGACCTTTGACTAATAATAGTTGGGATCTGTTTAATACAGAATTTACCAGAAAACTAAATGTGTATTTTAGACTCCCTTTTCTCCGAAATTTTGAAACCAAAGTTGACATTCAATTATAATTTTAATCAAAAGATCACATACCAAATTCCACATATTCAAGTCACAGTGTTTTTGAATTATAACATTAGCATGCATGTGAAAATGTAGAGTTATAGATGGTCCATTCTTGGTTGATTTAATATCACATTTTAAATGGATCAAAATTTTAGAAGCTAAATTTGTGCATTAAATTTTATTCATCCAGCACACTTCGCACAGTAATGATCGAGTTCACCTATATCGGGATAACCAGACAGACAGACTACCCTCTGAACTGATTTTTATCTAAAATCTGATAAAAATTCACAAATTTAAATTAGTTTCAGAGTTTTCATTTTTTTTCCGTTTGTTCAGATAGATAGAAATCCGAAAATATATATTTCGAATTAAGGGAGGTCTGAAACGAAAAAACTGGTAAAAATCTAAATTCCGAATATTTTTTAAAAAATTATTGCAATGCATTTTCTCTTTAAATATTATTTCGAGTATAAGAATGTAAAGAGTACTATGTATTTAAAGAAAGACGATTCGAAGCTCATTTCATTAAAAACGGCTTACAACAATAAAGTATTAACATAACAACAACAAAAAAAAATCAGGAGAAAAAATTGTAGGAATGCAAAATAAATTTTATTGAATTTTAAAAGAAAAGTGTTTAGGAAGTGCGTAAAAGAAAAGCTGAAGCTATCAATCTAAACAAAGTTGACGATGAAATTGTCTAATTCCTCATCAGATCTCAATATGGTTAGACAATCTACGCCATCCTATATGTGGAATATTTGAAGCTGATATCGAACTGTAAAAGCTGCTTTGTGGCACGAGTCCTTCTATTGCTACAAAGCGATCCAACCAGAAAATTCTACAGTTCAAAGGGAAAATCCATTAAACCAAATTAGAAGAAATTGAAATTATCCAGATTAATTCCATTATAATACAATTAATACATTTTATTACGAAGTCTTTAAATAGGGAAAAAATTATTTCAACAACTAATAGGCGTTTTAAGGTATCCGACTGCGTTAAAAACGCTGGTTATTGACCACATTTGGCGATTTTTTTTTTATTGTTATTTCTTGTACTTCAGACATCTTTCCAAAACAGTTTATCTTTGGTAAGAAAAGGAAGGCCCGATCTCAAATACATATTTTCACATATTTTTCAGCTAAAATTTGACTTTAACATTAATTTTCATAAAAATACTCCATCATTAGAATGGTATTTCAAAATTTAATAGAGGTATTTACATAAAAATTTCAGGTTGTTTTAAATAATATAGGCAATGAAAGAATCATAATCACTTTTTCATTCATAGGTGTTTTGAGAAAAATTAAATTGAGAACTGATGGAAAAAAATGCATATATATGTATATTTTTACCCACAACTTCTTTGCATCTCAATTTTTTTTAAAGATTTTGTTCATTTCCTTCATTATTATATTCTATAGCTAGAGTCCAAAGAAAAATAAGATTGTTGCATTATAATTTTGTGTGGAGTGTTAGCCGTTTTGGTTAAGCTTTATTAAAATTAACTACACATTTTCCTATTTCCAAAGTATATTTTCAAATAATTTTGTTGTATGCATAGTATTTTGTATCATAATTGACAATACATGTAAAAATCATAGTTTTAAATGTTTTTTTTTATTTCAAAACTTTTCCTTTGAACATAGTTGGATACCTTAAGCACACATTTTGGAAACGAATTTAATCTAGTAATTTATAACTCTATGTGTATTATTTTGATAAAAATTTTTAAAGATATCTCCTTGAAAAGAAAATATAACTTCTTGATCTTAAGTCACTACAAGGAGGCGAAATTCAATGATAATGGATAATAGTGATATTTTTCTTTTTTCACCCCGATCAAAGCGATTTTAGAGAGCCAAGTTATCGCTTGATGTTGAAGTATAACTTCAGCTCCAACTTGAATTCCATGAAGGTTTCAAGGAGAAATTAGCCCACATTTGTATTTCATTTATACAATAACTTCAAGTATCCACCGTCATGGCTACAGCTAGAAATACCTTAAGTTTTTTGATAGCACTGTTAAGAATACAGAAGATAAGGGCACTAAAAATTTCAAAATATGATTTTCCGGTCATGTGACATTTTAATTCACAATATTAATCATTACAGATAATTAAACTAACTAAATTAAAAATTGTAGAACACACAAAATTTCAATTTTATTTTCGGCAAATGGAATTTGAAAGTTTATTAAAAATAGTTTTAAAAAGCAAACTTTTACTAGAGAAGAAATAAGTTGTGGAAAATTTAGAAATAACCTATAGATGGCGCTCTCGCCAGTATAAAAATTGAACTCCTCACCTGACAACTTGAGAATTTCGTTTTAGACTTCGATGGCCAAAACAGCCAAACTTTCGCGGAACTATAAGTTCCTTTTTAGATTCCCCTTTTGAAAGTTTAAAAGCAGCTAAACTTAAATATTTGTATTGTGTCGTCATGTGTGTGTACGTGTCTCAAATAAATGTTTGTGTTAAAGACATGATCTCTTTTCTTTCCCGAGCCGTTTGCTTGCAACACTGAACCGAAATTTAGAATTTTTTATAAAGTACTTTAAAAATTTTAAAAACACAAAGAACCTAATTTATTATTATAAATGTTACACTCAAATGAAATTAATTTTCAGTCAAGTTCTTTAGTGGCGACATCACAAATGTAGAGCAAAATTAATTTAAACTTGTGGCGTTGGCGACAGGAGCTCGTATAGCTAAAAGTCATTCAACTTTTGGTGTTGGCAACAGCAGCCAGATTATTATTTTAGAATAAATGTTTGATAGAATTTTGTTTGACAGAATGTTATCATTTTCCATTTAATTTTGCTGCAGTTCTAACTTTGAATTTAGTAGATCATTGATGTGTATCGCATATTAGTTTAACCAAGTACTTAAAGTGCTTTCAGAATGATTATTTAAACTTATATTTTTAATGGATTAAGTTGTGTGTTATACTCCATCGCAAAAAAAATAATAAATTATCTGTTAAGTAAAATAGAAAAATAGTACAATTATATACTTCTTATTCTTATTTACAGCCGACCACCCCACCACCACTGAACGAAGCAGTATCGACAAGATTTGTTGTGGTCGAGTGCTGAATAAGTATTGTCAACCTTACATGAACCGATCCGTCAAACTAACATCCCTTTCGGGGTAGTAAGTAGCTGTCTTTCTCCCCATCTGCATACTCTCAAACAGCTGGAATGAAACTATCCATCTTTAACATCATATCCTCCAGGGTTTGGAGGTGACCTGGTACCACCAATACTGTACTTAAATCATTATTTACAATCTTCTGGTTTTTACTTCTCTCTGGGATCTCCATATATTCCATTCAATATTGGTAAACCATACTAATTTTTCCAAAAATGCATTTATTTTCCTGCGTTCTAGTACAATTATATACTGCCATTATTAAGCATTTGTGTGCAAAATTTCAAAACCTTAGAACATCAAGGAGTAACTGAAAAACAGATGAGAAAATTCCCTTATTACAAATACTAAAAAAATTGGATCGAAATATTGAGAAAAAACTGAATAAATACGACCGATAATAAAACAAAGTTTCGACAGTCAAATATTTATTGTTCAACAAGATAATTTTATGAAACCCAGTTAATATTCTTCGGAGACTAATAATAAAGCTTCCGACAGCAATTAATTCATCTTGCTTCGTTATAAAGATGAAGGACAAAAGAAATTTTGGTGGGGAAGGAATGTTTAACTTAAAAAATAAATACACCTGGAAAGCTGACATAAAAGAAAAGCTGACATAAGCCACTTTTCAACACGTTGTTTTGATCGCTTCCCCTCTTTTTTATAGGGCCCCACTAAGGTAGTAAATATATCGCGGCAGGTTTATTTTCCACTTAACCCTTTTCATTTCAGAGTCATTTAATAGGGGTTGGTGCCGTTCGCTTTACACACCGGCAGCGAAATCGTTTTCGCGAAAAATCGATTATGTAAATTGGAAAGTAGTTACCTTTATTTTTTTTAAGGGGTCTTCGCGGCAAATGAAGCGTTTTGTATGGGCAGGCACGCGCGGACAATAACAGCTTGAAGGAGTGCGGGCATTAACGTTTACGAGGTTTCATTTTGAAAGGGGGGAGGGAGGAGAGAGATGGATAGGTAGATTAATAATCTACTTACAAACGCATCGAATACCGTAGATGGAGTTCACTCCTTCGAAGAAGAATGCCTTCAAAATAAAACAATGGAAGGGTTGGTCTGGTTTAGTTATATTAACGTCCCGTTTTAAAGCAACGCGAGAGCTATTTTGGGACGGACCTCGTAATTTTGAATCACGGTCTGATGATGAGGACGATACCTGAACTGGCACCCCCTCTTCCCACCACACGGCCCAAACAATGAAAGGGAGTGAGTGTGTATGGATTTTGTTCTGGGATATTTCGAGATGAAACAAACCGCAGAATTTAGACGTTCCCATCAGTTTAAATTTAGTTTACTTTAGTTATATCAACGTCACTTAAAAAAATTTCTCTTAAGGTAACCCCCACCCCCCGAAGGTGTACCTCGTAATCGGGGATGAGATGATTCCGCAATAGTGGCTGGATCTCTCCAACCTGGAGGGTGCAATAAAGGTGGAGGATCTGACTTCCCCCATCGATGACGGGACGTATTTTCTACGATGAGGGTTGTACCGTGGGCGGTGATGGCTCCTAGGGCATAATCACAGTTCCCACCGGTATTGCTGTTGCGGCAGTCCGATCATTCAGTATTTATTTCCGCGCCTCAGGGTTTAATTTAGTTATATTAACGTCCTGTTTGATGCAAAGCAACACTAGGGCTACTTTGGGACGGACCTCGTAATTCTGAACCGCGAGCAGATGACGAGGATGATTCGTGAGCTAACACTCCCTCACCAATCTTCCACAACACAACAGTAGAAGGACGTTTGAACCTCGACAGATTTAATGTGCACCAGACCCCCTTACACAGCGGTTCTTCTGAAGAATCGGGAATCGAATTTGCAACCCTTCAGTTCTGAAGCTTAGACCTTACCACCAGGCCACCGCGGCCTTTTAAAAAAAGAGAAAAGAAATTAAAATTTAAAGAAACTAATCCTAAGGTGAAATGTAGGTCATTTCAACACCAGTGGTTATTCGCTGTACAATGAATAAAAGTTTCCTATATTGTCCGTTTCAAAATACGGAAAAGTATGTGTCCGTGTTTCTGCGCATGCGGTATTCGAATTGAATTTTATTTTTAAAAAATGAGGAAGGAGATGACAGGTTGAGGAAGAGATACTTTTTTTCAAGAACGTATGAGTTTCACATTAAAGCAAAACAATACTAACAAAAAATAAGAAAGAAAATACATTTTTATATGTGTTTTCACACCTCCTTCATGGAGCAACATCATGTTAAAGAGATGAAAACAGGATTCTGAAATGAATAGTAATTATTTTCAATACATTATAGACTCATAAATTATAAACTGGTTATAACAACCAGCTCGGAGGCACACGGAAAAACTTAAATACCCTAATCACCACAATAGCAATACTGGGGGTCGACACCGGCCACAGTACAACCCTTACTACCCTAAAGCACTGCATTGCTGTCTCATCGAAACGGCAGGGGAGTGTTCCAGGGCGGAATGGGCGAAGAACGTCGGGAGTGTATTCTCCTAGTAGGGCCACTCAAGGCGTGAAGGAAATTCCATTATGCTCAGCTAAAGGCAATGCAAGCATAAAGCAAAGTCAGCCTTCCTCTGGTGCATCTAGTCCTTGACCTCTTGAAGCTGCATTTTAAGCCCCTTTAAAGGCCTGGTTAAGCCGTGGTTACACGACCTGTCCATCCGTCAGACGAGCCACGCTTTCCCTGTTCGACCCTTCTTGTAGCTTTCTGGGGTCATTTGATGTTTGAACATTTTACCGACAAATTGTCGGTAGAATCGACTGGCATCAAAGAAAACCAGAAAACCGCAAGAGGGGTCGAAGGGGAAGCGCGTGGCCCGTCTGACGGATGGAACGCGCAGCAAGAACGGCCCTTAAGCTGAGATTCAACGACCTGTTCACCTATCAGGCGAGCCATTAGTTCCCCCTTCGACCTCTCTAGTGGTTTTCAGGGTTACTTTGATGCCTGTCGATTCTACCGAAAATTTGTCGGTAAAATGTTCAAACATCAAATAACCCCAGAAAGTTGCAAGAAGGGTAGAAGGGGGAAAGCGTGGCTCTCCTGACGGGTGCACGCGCCGTAGGAACGGCCCTTTATCATGACTTGACTTACTCTTGTAGTGCAGAAAGCCGCTCCAAAGCTGTTTTAGTTGGGGTTTGCAACAGGCGCGATCAGACTACTCTCGTTAGATTTCGAAGAGAAATCACTCGTGTACAACGTCTTGTGACGGACCACGAAGTTTATCCCAAGTGTCCAAAATGCAGTGCAACTCAAGCTGCTCCTTCCCACATTTTGGCCTGCATCGGTTTCAATAAAGGCCAGCTATTCTCGAATCCTGAGGCAGTGTTACATTGTTTGAAGGCGTTCGGGCTCATTGTCCTGGTTTGATATTACTGTCAACCAGGTGGGATAAGCCACAACAACAGAGTACAGCCCTTCAGTACGCGGTATAGCGAATTTTATATGCCTAGCTTTCTTTTTTTTTTTTTTTTTTGCAATTATCGTACTAAATTATATTCGTACACCCACACAAACTGATTTTGTTCAAAATGTGAAAGAAATTTACAAATTTGATTTCAAAACAATATACCAAATTCCATCTCTTTAGCTCAATGAGTTTTTGAGTTATCTTTATCACAGACAGATGGTCGTTTTCCAAAAATGTGTTTTTTGAATTCAAGGGGGTCTAAAATGTGGAAATTAATCGAAATCTCGAGTTTGAATTTTTTTTAAAAATCGATTACTATACTTTCTCTAAACTACGTATACATGGAAGTAAAGAACTGCAATGCTTCAAAATTTCAAAAATCTTTCTTATTATTACATAAGATATCAGTGAGAGTGAGATAACAATGTAATCCAACCTGCTTTTGTCATTACTTATTATTCACCATAAACGATACATTTTTTAAAGAGACATCAAATGAACTACTTTTTTTATAGCCCCAAACAAGCAAAAAAAAGTGCTTTGTAGTTAGAATAACAGGAAATCAGAAATCTGAACCATGCAGACGATAATAAAACTTGCTTTAAGAAAAACGAATTTATCGGGGGCATTTTTTTTAAACCAGTGCACTTCCTGCATTATCGACCCTTCTGTGGTTTTAGATTACGGTTAAGGTTAACCACGGCAACTGCTCGTCACGTATCCTATTATGCAGAAATGCAAAGGGTGGAGTGGAGTGGAGATGATTGTCGCCTGCTCGTACGCTAGGGGGGTGCATCGTGATTTTGCAATCCTTGAGGTTGTCGTTTTGCATCTTTTATCAGACGATTCTCCTTCTGTCTTGCAGCACTTCTTCTAAACCCTGAAATTCTTCTGCCAAAGAAGGGCGGAGGAGTATTGAAGGGGGCGGAAGAGTTTCTTTTGTCGTGGAAAACGATTGTTTCCTACGTGACTTCGAAGTCGGGAGGGAGGGATGATTGAGAATCAATGATTTTTCGAATGCATCGAAAAAGGATGAAAGTCTCGGTTGGTGGAGAATACAGAGCAGTGGCGTGTGAAATACATTCTGAAATAAGAATTGAAGGATTTCAGAAAGGTGCCAGAAAGATCAGCTTCGTTCAAAATCAGATAGAAATTGAAAATTTGATCTAAAGGACCCTATACCAAGTTTCCTACGACTAGTTCAAAGTGCTTTTTGAATTAAGAGAGACTACCACAGAGACATTCGTATTTTTAACAAAAATAGACACATTTTAAATAATTGAGTGACTGCATGATTTCAGAAAGGTGCCAAAAAGATCAGTTTCGTTCAAAATCAGATAGAAATTGAAAATTTGATCTAAAGGACCCTATACCGAATTTCCCACGACTAGTTCAAAGAACTTTTTGAATTAAGAGAAAGTTACACGGAGACATTCGTATTTTCTTCAAAAAAAGACAAATTTTAAAATAAATTGTATAAACCACTTATACCAAATTTAATTTGTTTATCTCAAAGAGTTATCCTTCTCGGATCTCTGAATATATTTTAACATTTATTGAATAAACTCTTTTCCTATTAAGGGATAATCGCCTTTGATGCCCAAAATCCAATTCTCATACGTTTCAAATAATCAATCAATCAATCTGCTAACTGACGTATATAATACTAAAAATATTTTATGTAAAGTCTTCATTGGAGATTCGTAAAGGACTATCTAAAGGAGAATTATAAAGGACTAGCTGGAACCCGGCGCATTGCTGCCACCAAAAAAATAATATTAAGTGTAATAAACCAATAATTTGGCAATGTTTTGTCAAAATAGGATGAACGGTACGAGAGTGCATAAAATACGAACAAACAAATATTCGTTTTTATATATTAGATTTGTGTAATCTTTTAGAATTGTAACACTCAGTGTTCTGTCAGAATGGAAACGAAATAAACTCACGATTAGTTTAAAATTCGCTTACAATTCTCAAGTTCAATTTTAGAAAATGAGATTAAAATATTTTCTTTTAAAATTGATTGAATATAGAAAATATATTTATACCATAAAATCGTTAATATAGTTGAAAAGATAATTTTTTGAAAATTATCTGAAAGATATGAAAAATTATTTTTACTATAGTATTTTTGGAAGTTGCTGCGAAAACACTAAAATTTAATTAGAATTTAAAAACCCTAGGACTGATCTCTCCAAAACCTTCTCGTATAATTTGGAATAAAGTTGTTCCCTTTGAGAATGACACCTGTGTTGAATTGCTATACAATATTAACCTTTAACTTGGATTTGGCATTTATACTGAATCTATTGTGTCTTCACTGAGATTAATTTGGTTGTTAACCCTTGGCAAATAAATGCGGTTGCGATCTGAATTATTATTTTAGATAATTATATTATGCCTATAACCATCTAGTAGATGCAAACAATAAGCTGACCTTATTTCATTGCAATCGGATGAACGGTTTAGGAAGGCATAAAAGACATAAACATTCATTTTTATTTATATAGATTGTAATCATCAAAAAACTCAAACTGTATACCAGGGAAAGGTCTCAGCCGCGGTCGCCTGGTAGTAAGGCCTTGGCTTGGAACAGGATAATTTTAACGTAGAACCGCATTGTAAGAGAATCTTGTGCATGTTAAATTCCTCTGGGCAAAACTTCTACATCGCAACAATTCATTCCGCTGGTGGCGTGTAGTCTGAGGTGTCGTCCTCGTCTTCTGATCGCGGTTCAAAATTACGAGGTCCGTCCCAAAATAGTCCTGGTTTCGCTTGAAGAAATGAGACGTTAATATAAAAAACGCTTAAAGGTGAGGTCTTAAGATTCGATTCCAGCGTAGAACTGCAGTGTAAGCTGATCTTGTTAATGATAACCCTTTACATTCGGTAAAGTAGTTCGATGCATAATTATTCACATAATACGAAGATTTTTTCATTACTCTGAAAAGTAAATATGTGGCGATAGAAGTTTGGCAGGAATTGTGCCAATGTGTAGGTTGAATTCGCCAAGAATCGAACCAGCGATGTTTGGGTTTGAAGACCAGTAACTTATCCATTCGACAAAAGCGAACGCTCATGTCCAGTGGCTGTTACTGGCTTATGAAGATGTCACTACAAATATACGTAATTATTTTAAATCTAATTTCTTTAAAAAAAACTAATCCGCATCATTCATAATCAACATTAATTTTTCATTCCGAAGGCGTTTTTAACAATTAAAAGTGAAAATAAATAAAACTCCAAAATGATGCACCATCTTGAGTAGAGAGTGAGACTCATTATCAGAGAGCAAAGGGTTAAAATATTCTTCCACTAGTGTGACGCGCCTGCGTCCTGGCACAGGGGTAGCGTGTCTTCCCCGTGATCTCGGCTTCCCGGTTTCGAGTCCCGGTTCGGGCATGGTTGTTACTCTGTGTTCTGTCTGCGAGGCGTGTGAATGTGACCCCCTGTAAAAAGGGGTTGTGCAAGCGAATGTGTGTGTGTGTGTGTGTCATCTTCATTTGAGATACAAGTTAGACTTCTGCCCTCTGGGTGCTCAGGGGTCTTTACCCTCAGAAGCTACTGTGCCCCCTTTCCTTGGAAACATGGATACGACATCATCACTAGTGTGGCGCGGAAGTTTGGGGATGTCAGCTCAGTCTCCATCCTCGTCTTCTGAACTCAATTCAAATTATGTCCATCTAAAATTAGCCTTAGTATTTCTTTTAAATCAAACTAACTTTATATAAATTTTATATAAGTAAAAATGCTCATTCGATTGCTTAACCATATGACGACGTAAACAGAAAATGCATCATGATCAAGTGAACACTCGAAAAAACTGAACGGAAGAAAACTGTAATTTGTATGCTTCGTATATACACATCCATTACAATGAAATTCACACAAAAAAGACGCACATACGAGAAAAGCAGTACAAAATATTTCACTTAACTATCTAAATAATTTTAAACTCAGCTCTCGGATTTTAGTACTTACAGCGAAAGAGAAATACAAAACTTTCTGGAAATTACAAAATTCTGAGAGCGTACAAAAAAATTTTATTTCTAAAAGCCCCGCATTTTTCAGACAGGGACAAAAAAGTAAAAACACATAAACGGAGAGATACAGACACACATTTTAAAAAGAAGTGCTCCATATTTCTTCGGGGGAGCGCGCAAAAATAATTTATGGAGCGAGCGTTTGAGACAATTAAGACTAAGTGTCACTTCATTATTGCATAGTATTCCGAGCACGTAAAATGTGCTAATGGAAATGGCGGAAACGAAGGCCCCCCCCCTCTGCGTGCCGTGTTAACATTTCCTGCCCTTCCCAGAACATGGTAATATTTCACTATTCTAAAAAGATAAGCGGTGTTGAAATGCTTTTGTCCAGATTTATGCTTTTTCCCTAATTAAATGGAATGGCCATCGTTCCGAGCGGAAAAACAAAAACGGATTTTGCAGCTAACAAAATGAACGTAGTTTTTCCCTTTTTTTGTCATGTGAGAACATGTTATTTTAGTTTGGGGTTTTGAAGCCACGAAATACGGGGTAATCTTAGTCTTATTCGTATAAATGGATTTCCTTTTAAATGGGGAATTTCTTCACCGCCCACAAAAAATACACGCCTTCCATAAGAATCTTTAGAACTTGAAAACAGTGGATTGAATCTATATATAATAATAACACACTAAAACAGACACCAAAAGTAGAAATCTAGAAAACAGAAATTTATTCTGAACATGACCACTTTAAGTTGAAGCAAAATATTGATGGATTTTTTTACGAAAAGACATATTTCCAAGTTTTATCTAATCTTCAGTCGGGATGCAGTGGTCCATTGGTAAAGTCTCAGTATAGTATCAGTAAGTTTTCGAACTTAGAGGTTACTGATCAAGTCCAGAATCCATCAAAAGATCCTCTGGAATTGAAAAACTTCTGAAAACTTTGACGTGGAAATCATTTTTACTGTCTTATTATGGTTCAGTGATTTTACTCTAATAAGCACTGTAAGTCAACGAGGGAGTGCTAAGCTAATTAACTAATTTTTAAGAAGTTTCTAAAGGCAAAGAAACTCCATTTAGGTTTAATTCATCCTTATATACTTACGACATTTGAAATTCCCCATCATGCTCAAGAATATAAACTTATTTCTATAAATAATTCAACTTCAAAACTTGTTAAACTAATGTTGGAAAATTAGATTAATAACATATGAATAATTTAAATGAGGCTTTATGGTAGCTATCCTAAGAGAACATACACAAATACGGAGGTCTCAACAAAAACCATTAAATTAAATTGATAAACATTTCAAATAATAGATTTTATACTTCATCAAAGAGTGAATTAAACTAATTTGGAAAGGTAGCGCCTTACCTTGGAACTTTACTTAATGGTAGGATTAAATGGAATGGCACATTGTTCAAACTGTTGAACAAATACCAGCATCACGGTAAAACTTTGCAATTAGTTTAACGACATGCAATTAGATTTCATGGAAACATTTACAACTTCGCAAGTCTGAATTTACAGTTCTCTAGACAAGAATAAGGTTTACTGAATACTATGATTATCTGAAAGAATAACATATCTAGTACATGAATATAATTATAGGAAAAGGTTTTTAATACTACTTTAGGAAATTATATTTTTAATTTAAAACATTAGTTTTGCTTTGATTAATAACTAATAAATAAATGGATTTGAAAGTAAAATATTTTAAAGAACTTATATTATTCGAATCTTCGAAATGTCATTTACCATAGAATCGTGCTGTTGGTATAATAAAAGATTAGCCTAATCTTGCTATCATAGAAATAATACCGCAAAACAATTATAAACTCAATCTTTCCCAACAATGTTATCATATCAAACCAGTATATGGATATTTGAATGCGATTCAAATAACCAGTTGCAGGTTTAGGCACACGTTGGATTTACGGTAAAATCCTCTTTCAATACATGATCTCCAAATCTCAAAAATGAGCCAATAATATCGAGCCCTGGTACATGACTTGGCATGCCTTTTCGAACAATGTTACCATACCAAACCAGTGTATGGATATTAGTCCACGATTGAAATAACCAGTTACAGGTTGATGCATACATCGGATCTGCGGTAAAACCCATTTTTAATACGAGATCTTTGAATCTCAAGAAAGAATCAATAGTATCTGGACCTGGTATCTGACTCAGTACGTCTTTTCAAATAATGTTACCATATCAAAATAGCGTATGGATATTTGATCACGATTGAAATAATCAACTGCAAGTGAGGCACACATTAGGTCTGCATTTTCAATCCATGTTCTTCTGATGTCAAAAACATGACAATAGAATATGGACCTGGTATGAATTCTCTAACAATGTTACCATATCAAACCAGCGTATGCTTACTTCACCAAGATTGAAATTTCCAGCAGCAGGTTCAAGTAATAAAGCAGGTCAAAGATAAAATCCAGTTTCAATTCTATGATCTTATAATCTCAATAGCATCTAGATTTAATACCCGACTTGGTATGTCTTTTCTAACAATGTTACCATATCAAATCAGGGTGTGTATATCTAATCACGGTTGAAATACACAGTTCAGGTTCAGGCACAGTTCGTATCTCAAAAACGAGGCAATTCGTATCTCAAATCAAGGTGTGGATATCTAATCACGGTAGAAATAACCAATTCAAATTCAGATACAGTTCGTATCTCAAAAACGAGGCAACAACTAATCAGAGAATACTTCTAAAATGTTAGTTATAATCCAAAGGTTAAAAAGCTGCATGCATTGGCGGATTAAATAGCTTTTCTACAGGCTATTAGCAAAAAATTGAATAAGAAATCTTTCTACCATTCCCAAAAAGCAGCTTTGAAGAGGAAGAAGAAAGTGTTGAAATACCTTGATGGGCGGCGCCTTCTTCTTCAGCGATGGCCCGGAGATTTTTCCAGAAAAGCGGCCGCTCGCTGAGACAGAAGGGTTCGGACGGGACTGAAAAGAGGGGAAGAGAGGAACAGGTTTCAGTAGGACACAGAGACACACAGAGCGGGGGAGGGAAGAAAGAGGAAGAGACATTCAACAGGCAATGTTAAGCAATAGATCACAGGAAGCATGCATTAAAGAGATAAAAGAGATTGAGCTCCGGGAGTGAGAATTGTTTAGTTGGTGCGAGAAAAAAGACTTCAGAAATGGATTCACCCCCCTCCCCAAAACGTTCCCAAGATTCTGGAAAATGAATTTGAATGTAAGTAGAAAAGGATCATGGTAATAAACTGTATCAAGAAATTCCTAATATTGAGTGATGTAAATTATATCAAATGCTCTTTGATCATACCATACATACGTATTTCATGCTATAGACACAAATAATTGATCTTGTCGATATTGCTACGTTCAGTGATGGCGGGGTGGTCGGCTGTATACAAGATGAAGAAGGCACAAATAATTTAATGAAAATATTTTAAAAGAAGACCAAAAAAGTTAATGCCGCAGAGAGGAGTAGAAGGGTGGCTATTCTTATATGCTGGTACTGATAAATCTGCTGAGATGTTGGATACTTTATTTAATTATCAATCAATATAGAATTGTGTATAATAGATGATAAAAAGTATCTTTGTAAAGGACCCATACACGAGAGGAGCAGGTCATATCGTGTTCGGTTTATGAGCTGAAATCAGACAGACGTAGTATGGGTGTTGCTTGAAAAATATTCTTTACATTTGGTGAGAATAAATGAGTAACAGTATAATGAAAAATAAGTTCAACCGATACGCATTCAGATAAGAAAGCTTTTAGACAAGCTGAACAACTGTCGAAGAGACCATGCTCAAGAATAAACTACAGTCAACGAGCACGGACCTTTCTCAAGGGTTTAAAGAATCTGCAGAAAAATCATTGTTATTAAAGAATGCACTTAAATAACAATGAGAAGACATGGAAGCTTAATAAGTACCCACAACAAATAAGAGTAAATGGGTTGATCGAAGAGAGCCGATTACAGCAACTCATCAGTTGTTTTTTATTATTGTTATTAGATTACAAGGATCATTCATGGACAATTTAAATTTACAAATGACAAAAAATGGACATCCCTAGTTTATCATTTGATTCTATTGTATTTACTTCTAAACAATACATTCATCAACTTAGATTTGTACTTGCTGAATTGCGCTTGGTCTAGTTCAAACTAAAATCATATACAATGGTAAAACCATCAGAGCTGAGCTGTTTTAGTCCCAGTTTTAAAGGATAGAAGCACCATTACATTAGAAGCAGCAAACAATCAAAGAGGGATTTTTATTTTTATTTTCGAATTAATACCGAACTTTATAGCCAAAGAGCGATCATTATCAGAAGCAGGCAACACTAGTCGACCGTCAAATAATAATTATTTTTGAAGATAGAGCACCGGATCTTACCTGAAGATGACAAGCACATGTGATGGGACATTTCATCAAATTGGTTTCCCTGGCATTTCGCCATCACTGGTAAGCACTTTTTTTGCATTTTGTTACTGTTTTGTGTCATTGATAAATACAAATGTTACTGATAATTATTTAAAAGAGCAAAAGTTCTTCAGCTCGGTCTGATGTCTCTAAAGCAATATTCCCGTTTCGGTTGGTATTAATAAAAAAAACTTTTTACGGGATAAAATACTGGTTATTAGTTATGAACATATAAGTTAAACAGCAGAAGATCATCTTTTAAATAAAAAGGTGCTCTATTTTTTTCTCTCTAAATTTTTGCCCCATTATGTGTTATTAACACTAATGGCATGATTTTTTGATAGCCTAATATTATTGAAATATAAGGATAGTTATCTGACGGCGATTTATTTTCCACTGTATTGAATATATATATTTTCAATATATTAATGATAATCTTATATTATATTATATATATATACACCGAAGAGCCATTACATTATGACCACCCTGCTAATAACATGTAGGACCCAATTTAGCCCTCAAAACTGCTGGCACCCGCCGTGGCATTGATTCCACAAGGTGCTGATAGGTAGTCTGAGGTATCTGGTACCAAGCGCACCCCAACTGGTCCTGCAATTCCCTCATATTGCGAGGGGGTATCTTTGCAGCACGAATTTGGTTTTCCAAGTAGGACCACAAATTTTCTATTGGATTAATGTCAGGTGAGTTTGGGGGGCAAAGACATGACTTGAAAGTCACTGGAATGTTCCTCGAACCAATCCATGATGATTCGACTTTTATTACATGGTGCGTTCTCCTTTTGGTACACGCCATCCTCCGCCGGAAACACTGTTCCCATGAATGAGTGAACCTGGTCTGCAACCATGTTCATGTACCTTCCAGACGTCAAGGATTGTTCTATGGGGATTATGGGTCCTATTATGCTCCATGAAAACATTGCCCACACCATAATACCCCCACCACCGGCTTGTCTCCGTCCAACTGTGCATCCGGGAGCAAGGGACTCATTTGGAAATCGACGTATTCTCACACGCCCGTCGAGGTGATGGGCCAGAAAACGTGATTCGTCGGACCATGCAACCTTCTTCCATTCCTCTGGTGTCCAATCCCGATGTTTCTTGGCCCATAGCAGACGCATTTGGCGATGACGTTCCGTTAGTGCAGGAGCATGCTTCGGCCTCCGGCAGCGTATGCCCATACGCAGCAATGTACGCTGCACAGTGTGTTGAGAAACACTGCCTGGGTCACCACTGTTGTAGCTGGTCGTGATTTCGGCTGTTGTAGCCCTTCGGTCACGGCGAACAGTGCATAGCAATCTCCACTCTCCTCTGGAATCAATGCGGCGTGGACGACGCACTTTTGGCCGGCAACTTGCCGTTTCACCATCCCTGCACCACCTTTGATATGTGCTCACAACAACTGCACGTGAACAGCCCACTAAACACGCCGTTTCTGATATTGATGTTCCAAGTCGCCGAGCCATAACGATTTGACCTTTATCAAAGTCTGATAAATCCGTTGCTTTTCCCATTATGTGGCTAATCGCACTATGTTTAGAAAGACACTGCATTCCCATTTTATATACTCCAATATCAACCATGCACGAGCAGTGGTTCTGCTCCTGGACGAGCCCATTCTCATAGATGGAGGGTGGTCATAATGTAATGGCTCTTCGGTGTATATATATATATATATATATATATATATATATATATATATATATA
>JAPMOQ010012849.1:2022501-2074960 GCA_026543055.1 Argiope trifasciata
TATATATATATATATATATATATATATATATATATATATATATATAAAACCATCGATAGCATAATTAAATAAATAAATGTAATTATTGTAATATATTTTAAAAATCATAAGACCACATAAGCCACCCGAGGTACAGTACAGACATTTATCTTCAAGAAGTTTTATTGGTTTGTATTTTCAATTTAGTCCCATTATTTATCATAAAATGTTTTTTTTTCTCAAATAATTTTAGGATTTGAAAATCAATTTAACTTTTATTTTTTTAAGAAAGAAGAGCTGCCATTGCATTGTCTTTTAATTTCTGCCCTCGTCTCCCTCACCAAGAAAAAAAACGTCAGCAGATTTCTAAATAGCATTCAATACATATAACGTCAGCAGGAATAAACATATCTAGACAAACCAGGCTCATTTTATTATATCTAAACAAGTTGAGTAATTTGCAAATAAAACTTAAATAGAAAGTCATCTTTTTCATGTATATAATATTCATTTTCTTTATATTATATATATATTTCTTTATATTTATTTTATATTTCATTTTCTTTTATATATTATCTTTTATATAATGTGGGTGTGATGGGTTTTAATGCGTCAGTCCACTGGTTTAGATTACTATTTGTTTATTGAAGGATTAAAATTAGATGATTTTTACAATGAAGTTTCACTGATGAAGAATTAATTTCAATGTCATGGAGATGAACAGTAGATAACAGGAGTTGCTCTTTTCCATCTACGCGTGGCACCTTGAACATCTGCCGATGAATTCTTCAACACAAGAATTCCAGTTTCGGCTCTTTGAAGAGGATCATGTCTCAACGGTTTCCAGTCGCGACCCTTCTCAGTTGACGGTAGCGGAACGGTCCGTATTCTGTGATGTCGGGAACTCTCTCTGCCCTCTCCCCTCTGACTGTTGATTAACACCGGAAGTGCTTAGCGCCCTCTCGTGGAATTAATTTACCACAATAATATTCATTTCTTTTCTACATATGATAGCAAATTTCAAGTTATTATGTGAGAGCATTATTATTTTTAAGTCCTTATTTGTCTTTAATTAAATCATTAACCAGTTTAAACAATCAAGAGACTTTTCTGTCGGTCTCATCTCTATCTCTCGCTGCCCCCCCTCTTTATATATAATAATAATGATTTTCAACCGTGGTAGCACTGTTTTATGAAAACGATATTTTTTTTTTTACAATACAAACAGCTATTTTTTAATTTTCGAGATCATAAAACAGTTTCATAATGGATTCATATTAGAATAGGAGCCAAATCTTTCAATGTTTTCCACTTAAGAATGAATGAAGTGACATTTTCCCATGGACTGAAAACGAAAATACATTTATTAAAACTGTTATTAAATGAGAGTGATTTTTTGAACATATTATTAAAATTAAATTATTTGATTTCCACCGAAAAAAAAATTACATTCCATGAAAATAACAGTTATGCTGTCATAGTTCTACGTCAACCTTTTTAAAACGCATCTGATGACAAAGAAGCGTACATAAAAATAAAACGATACGGGTAAAAGCAGGTGAAAAAATATATGCAATTAAAAGATGTTAGCCATTTATGCTTTATTCATACCTTACGCGATTTCGAGCTACAGCTATTTTTTGCCATCAATTATTCAAAGCTCACTATCGAAAACAATATCATTGTTTCATAAGATAATATTGCCTAGATATCTGGATACATCTAGAAACGACACATATGTGTTTATTCCATTTGTTTAAAAATAGATTTGACAAAAAAAAAAAAAAAAAAAAAAAAAGGAAATACCTTTCAAGTTACTCATATAATCCTCTTGCAAAAAAGCTAACGGAAATTAAGTGCAGGCATATTTCCTTCTTTTGTTTCAATTTAGAAATTTTAAACTGCATTAACAGTTGGATTACCATTATTTGGAATAGCAAAGATTATCTGAAATAAATTCATAACTTCAGACAGACCTATCCATTAAAGTTATTTACTTAAAATCCGATTATAAATTGACAATTACAGATGAAATTCAAAGAATAATTCTTTGGGCATTGTCATATTCCGCGAAACTAACGCACATTTATTGGAACTGCATTAATTCAAAGAGAATTTTATAAATTGTAAAGGTAAATAAGAAACCTTTCAAAGCATACAGATACGTTAACATCAGAGATGCAAATATACTATAATAATTGATGCGATATTCCAGCGAATATCGAACACATTGAACGAACAGATAAATCATGTCAGACAATGGATACATCTACACATTAATAAACGCAGAGCGATATTCAACTAAACAAACACGCAGAGCTTTCAACGCAGACAGCCAAAAGAGGCTTCCATTTTCTATGGCACAAATAATTACCATAGAATTATTCTGTCGAATCACTTCATTATATTTGGTGGAAGTACTCCACCATTGGCCAAGACTACCAAGTCGCGAATGTTCCGGGTTCTGGGAAGGAATTCATTAGGCATGATTAAAGTTCCAAAGAAGGCTCGATAACACAAATCTGAATCGAAATGGATTTTGACCTTAATTAGATTCCCGAACAAATTAATTTAGTTCGAGGTCACGGGTTTTCCCAGTTGTTAATAATTCACTGACATATTTATCAGGGAGCAGGGGGAAGAGAAAGCAAGCGGATAATTAGCGACGTTGAGCGATTCCAGAGAGATAATACAAAGCAAACTCCTTGGTCCGCATAACAATACGAGAGAGACAGAAATATGGTAAATAGCTGCCATGGATTTAGAATAACAAAGTCATCGCCCAGAGTTGCCATTGTTCTGAAAGAGAGGTGTCGCACGATTTAACTCGGGTGCATTTTAATCAAACGGATGCCTGTTTGTTCCATGTAGAGCTTTGAGTTGCGATTACCCAAGGCATAATCAACAGCGTTAAAGTACTTGAGAGGTTAAGTGATACAGATTACCTATTCATCCAGAGTAAGCAAAAAGGACTTGTGTTACCCCATTTTGCTCCGGGACGTTCAGGTAAAAACGGGCACTTGCGTATAAATCAAGTTTTCGATTATGCATGGGATATTCAACATTATGAAAAATTGTGTAAGAAGAAAAGTATAATAGTTTACTTACACCTACGGCATACAGGTAACTAGTATGAATAGTCTCCTCATAATTTTCTCATGTATTTTCTAATACAAGCATAATTTCAGAGAATGTCTTGCATGGTAATAAGGTGCAATAACAAAATATTAACCTTTGGTGTGAATCAGGTACCGATAGACAGTCAAACTCTGGTCGTCGATCGCAACAAGCCCTGTTGATACTGCACGTTCAGTGATGGCGGGGTGTCGGCTGTATATAAGAAGCCTATGTGTATGTCTTGTTCCTTTTTTTCTCTCACTTTTTCTCTCCTCGTTTCTAGTTTTTTAAATATTTTTATTAACATATTTCAGCATCTGCATGATATTTAACTTAATAAGCCAAATCCACTTCCAAACCTGGACTTCAAAAAGCTCATTTCCTTCGGCTTTGTTTTATCCAATATTAAAATCCCTACCCCTCTCTCAATCAATAAATGTCAGAACTCGAACACTAGTCACAGGGATGGATAGAAAAGGAGCGTCTTTCCGTGCCTCTCGCACTTCATGTTCATTACACTGTTTAAATAACCAGAGGGTTGTAGCTGCAAGGGCATGAAGTGTGTGTATACAAGAAACCAGACTCTCGTTGCTTTAGAATCAAATTTTAATATATCTACAGAATGGATGTATATCTGTAACGGATTTTATCCATCTAGCTCTCTCTTTATTTTATAGTTATCGTGTCTTACATTCGAGCAGCTGAACAATTTCCACTCAATGGATTTTCCTCCCTATTTGACAGAAGCCTACAGATCTGGTGCGAAGACCGTAAACCAAATTTCATACGTATAATCAAAATGTTTTGGGTCTTATCTTTGTCATAGACGAATCATGATATAGACTTCATAGATGAATAGACAGATAAACATTTTTTGAAAAAAATGTTTCTGAAACTGAGGGAAGTCTAAAGCATGGAAATTTGTCAAAAATATCAAGTTCGAATACTTTCTCAATTACACTATTTTCTATACATTTCCTAGAACAAGGAAATAAAAGGAAAGTAATAGGAATTTTCAGTAAAGGAATCATAGTAAAGAATTCAGAATATGTGATAGAATAACATTGTTTAGATAACCATTTCCAAACAACATGCTGGAACATTTCAACTACTTGTAAACGAAATAATTCTAAACATTTAACTCTGTTTAATTATTTAACTATCTTACCTATTAGTGCAGGCGTTGAGTCATAATATTTTAAAGGTTGTAAGCTAAACTAAATAATTACCTATCGTTTATAATTACATCATTATTGTGATATCTAACTACAACATTAAGAAATTTCTACTAAGCCCTTTTAAGAATATACATTTAAAAGCAAATACCATAAAATCCCTTACAATAATGTTGATAAATCCCCTTCAACACTAACGTATTGCAATTCTTTACAAAAGATATTACAATGACATAGAAAGCCATTTAGCAACAATAGGGAGATAACTAAAAAAAGACTTTACAAGAATAAACTGACTATATACACAATATCTACATAATACTTAGTGGCTTTTCGCTTGCGCAATGCTAATTGTCGCAAGCAGTATGATATTTTTTCCATTCCTTCATTAGATTTAAATTTAATAAATGACTAATGCAAAAACATTTTGTTTTCATGATCTTCGCATGGATTTTAACCTACTCCTCCCCCGTCTGTTCTATCACTGATATTCTATCGAGAACATCAACTTAACAATGATGTACCAGCAGTTCATTCATTGTTAAATATGTAACAAAACAGGAATAGAAAAATGGCAATTACAATGGTATTTGATAGGAATACGATAAAATCTCCCTTCCTTGAAAATATAAATTGGATTCTGACATCCATTAATACACGATGAAATGATCAAAAATAAATTTTCTGTGGTTTATCCTCTTCTCGGATTTTCAGTACGGAACCAGTAAAATTAATATTGGTACTAAATAATGGATGTACCATGAATAAAAATTAAAAAGTTTTGACAGAACTGGTGATTGATGAAGTAAGCATCATGATACGATATGAAGAATGCAATGACAAATAATGATTCCACAAGGAAACCACAATTTGGCAATGATTTTAGAAGAATCAAATAATGAAATAATTTCAGTCCCATTTATACTTAGTTGCAAAATCCGTCATTTCAAGTAAAAACAATAATGCCACGAATATATAATATTGCTCTCTCACAGAAATAGTCTCATGGTAAAGGAAGGTTTTATCCAGATTTTTAATGGGTATTGAATGGATATCAGATTAAGCCAATACAAGAACAACAGCTACATCTAGAGTAGGGGCTTTAAATCGGTAAATCCTACAACAGAATTCAATCCATTACATTGGAAAAACTTAATAAATACAAGTTAAAAATAATCAGTCAAATAAATTCTCTCTTTGGAGTGTTGATAACGAAGCTAACTTTCTAAACGCATTAGGTATACTATTGTGCTATTGCGGTTGGTTAATCATGATTTGCTGTCAGCCTGTGTTGCTTATTTCTGTAGGTGCTGTCTTTTAATTTTATTCATCTGAATTTTCCTACTGTGTTTTGTGCTTTATAGCTAAATAAAACATCGCCATCTGTTTACGAGCTTGTTGAACTTTCAGCATTGTACATCGATCGTATACAACGCCGGCGTTCTGGTCTAGGGATAGTGGGTGTTCCCCGTGGTCTAGGCGTCCGAGTTCGGGCATGGTTGACATTCTGTGTTCTATCTGTGAATGTGCCCCCATCCTGTAAAAAGCGATTGTGCAAGCGGATGTGTAAGCATTAAGTATCTAAGTCGTACTCTTGGCCTTAGTTGGCACTACTGAAAAAAGCAAAAGAACAACAACAAAACAAACAAGGGAAGTTAATTTAGGCTTAAATGGCTTCTGTCAGAGGGCTTTTAAAGTGCCATAACTAACAACAACAACATCGTGAACAACAGCAGATGGTTTTGATATCAATATTTATGATTACTTATTTTTAAAAAACAATCATAAAAGATGATATCAAAATATATTCAGTCGATTCCGGTTAATCGGACCACATCGGGACGCGATCATTTTGGTCCTAATAACCGGCTGGTCCGATTACACGAACATGCCCTACGTTACAAGACGAGGCGTGCTATACGTAATATATTAAAATGTTATTATGACCTTTATTGTGCGGTACACGCGTATGGCAAACATACAAACAAGAACTACTGTTGCTTATGAACTTTATTCATTGAAAATTCGCAACGATCTACATGATACTCAGCATGCGAAGCACAGTAAAAAAAAGTTCTTATCAAATTCAAGTCAAAGTTTCAAGAATTTACTACCGAGCTGCCCGTTCTAAGAAACAAAGAGCTTGCTCACCTCCCACTGGTTCTTTTCCCTTTCGGACTTCCTGCTGTACACAGGCGACTTGTGGCTTCTTTTTCATCTTCCCTGCCACGTTCTTTGGTCCGTTTAAACGGAATTTTGGTTCAAATAAGCGAATAATATTAGGCTTATGTACATAGGATTTGTTTCGGTTCTTTGAGATTCGGTCCGAATAAGCGGCTGGTCCGATTATCCAGTGGTCCAATTAACCGGATTCGACTGTAATTTACAGCAAATGCATTCATCCAAGTTTAGTTTAGTTTAGCTATAGTAACGTCCCGTTTTAAAGCAAACAGAATATTTTGAGTCGCGATCGGCTGATGAAGATAAAACCTGAGCTGGAACCCCCTCTTCAAACTTTCACACCACACTAGGGAGAGGAAATTCTTACCCCGACGGATTTGACGTGCATCAGGCAAACTTAAAAGGTGGTTCTTTGGTGAAATCGAATCTCAAACCTAAAATTCTATGTTTCTACATCCAAGATCTAACCATTATCCCACTGCAGCCTCATCCAAAACAATGCATTGATCTCGTATTTTAAGAACAGAATCTCAAATGAAGAAAGAATGATGTGGTATAATTTCATCTAACAAAATAATATAAATGAGAGTGGTGTAATGCATGAGTGTTGCGTTTACGGAATTTTATTTATGGAAGAAGCAGAATAGTTTAAATTTATTTCAAAATCAATAGAAAGAGAACACAAAATCAGTGCGTAATGATGTAAAACCTTTTTAGCAATTCTGATTATACGTGAAACAAAATGTACATTTCAATAATTCTTTTAGATGAAATTGAATGTAGTGAGATTGTAGAGCGGACTTAGATAATAAAAGACTAGTGGCACAAAACTCTGTTGAACTCTAACCAATTTTCGTAAATTCACTGCAATGTGCTTCAAAAAATTTTGTAGCCCTCCACAAATCTCAGTAAATAAACCATTTACTTTTACTTAGCCTCAAAAGAGATAAAACATTTAAATAACACGTCCTTCTTATGGTACGCGAATCCACAAAATTCAAAACATTTTATATCAGTAGAAAGAAATTGGAAAAAATGTATGCATTAATAATCATAATTAGGCAATACCTAAATGCTAAAACAAATTATAAATCATAAAATTAATCTTCAAGATTAATAAAAATAAATAATCGTTCGTTAATAATTGAATTATTAATCGAATTAATAATCAAAAGTAGACATCTTTAGACTTCAAATCTTGATAAGAAGGGATGAAATCGACTAGGTAAGAATTTAGGATAGGAATTATCACAAAGAAAAAATTTATCTGAAGAAAAAGTATTATTTTAAAGTTATTCGAGAACTGGGGATTCTTGGCAAAATGCCAACAAAACATTTCATCTTTTTTTGAGCCGTGAATTGCGAGTGAGTAAACTTGAGATTGAAGAAAAATATATAAAAGATTTTTGCCAAACATTACTTCCTATGCAAACTAACATTTACCAAGCACATTTTCTTATTACTTTCTTTAATATATACTACACATAAAAAATAAATTTAATCTAAGTTGAACGTTTGGAAATAAAATACACAGCAGTTTTCTCAATATTTTTTCTCCATTTTCAAAAATTCCAACTATTATTTAATTGAATAATGCATTGATGCTAAAACGAAATATCAAAAGATAGATTAATACATTTATACAAATAAACTGTAATTGTAAATAAACAAAGCAAATTTTGAAAGCAAAAATGCATATTTAAAAACATTTATTGAAATGCAGATAATGTAAAGCGATCCATTCCACATGTATAATTAATAATACTCTTCATAGTATTATATTATTCATATTCATAGTATTAATGATATAATTAGAGCGAATCATTGAAACGTTAATGTTAATGTAAACTGTGATTTCAAGAACAGAATGTTAAACAAGAATATAATGTTACGTGACATTTATCTCAACTCACGGAATGCAACAAAAAGATCAGATCATCAAGAAATTAAAATTATAATTCTGTTTTTTCCCTAGAACGAAATAAAAAATCAGAAAAAACAGCTAGCGAATAGTGAATCACCCAATTCTTTAAATGTACAACCACAAACAATAAAATGCTATGCACCGAAAATAAGTCAACTCAAATAAACGAAGTGGATTTTCTCCATTTGATTTTTATCATTAGAACAAAAATATCCTCTGCCCCCATGGCCGAGATAGCCTGATTGATAAAACGTTCGATTCGCATCCATTAGGTCGTGAATTCGAACCCCGCCGGCAGAAGAATCTCCGCGTGTGTGGTGACTGGCGTGCGTATAAATCTGTTGTGGTCACGAAGTACTCCATGTCGAGAGTAATACCACTGAGGTTAATAGTTCAGTGGTGATCATTCTCTGGTCCAAGTCTAAATTAAGATCTGTGGATGAGCGAATGAAATGTATGAATGAAGTTCGCCCCATAAAAAAGGGTTATGGCACGTGAGTAAGTAACTCGTACTCTTGGCCCTAGATGGAGTTGCTAAAAATAAACAAGACGAAAATATTCGGATTAAATCGCAATTGATTTTTAGTCAGCGGACTACTCAGTGACGAGTGCCATTAGAAACAACAACATGAGAAACCTGCTCCACTTTATATTAACAGGAATTCACAAAAATGTGGATATGAGTCGCTCTAAATTTTCTATAAGTTCATTCTGAAGAGCATAAAATTGTTCACAGTAGAATGGAACACCCTGTATCAGTACACTATCACGCGTGTGTGGTGACTGGCATGCGTTTAAATCTGTCGTGGTCCCAAAATCCTTCATGTCGAGAGTGATACCACTGGGGTTACCGGTTCAGAGTTGGTCGTTCTCTGGTTCAGGTCTACATTACAATCTGTGGATGAGCGAATGAAATGTATGAATGAAGTCCGCACTATAAAAAAAGGGGTTTTGACACGTGAGTAAATAAGTCGTACTCTTGGCCCTAGATAGCGCTATTGAAAATAAAAAAAAAGTGACGAAAAATTCGGATTAAATCGCAATAGCTCTTTATCCAGCGGGTTTCTCAATAACAAGTACCATTAGAAACAATGTGAGAAACCTGCTCCACTTCATATTAACAGAAATTCACAAAATTGCGGATATGGTTCGCTTTAAAATTTCTATACATTCATTCTAAAGATCATAAAATTGTTCCCAGTAGAATGAAACACTCTGTATTAGTAGTCCGTATCAGGGCTTTATAATTTTAAACAATGCTGTGGCGTCATCTGTATTCCGTATAGAAAATGAGAAAAAAAGTAAGAAAACGTTAAATTTTCTATAAGTTCTTTCTAAAGACCGTAAAATCGTTCCCAGTAGAATGAAACACTCTATAACAGTACATTATCAGTACTTTATAATTTTAAACAATGCTGTGGCGCCATCTGTATTCCGTACAGAGAACGAAGACAAAAGAGAGCAACCGAGTACTCACCCAAAGGCCGCTCTTGCGTCTTGGAAGGGGTACGGACAATCGGCAGGCTCGACCTCGCTTTGCTCGCTCTCCTAAAGCCCGTGGCCGAAGTCTCGACTTCAGACATGATACCGGGGTCTTCATCGTAAACGCTAGAAGGGGGTTGGTACAAGGAGTGACTCTTCTGATTGGGAAGGTGACTCTGCAAGAAAGAGAAAAGTTCCATTAAAACACTAGTTACAATTGATATTCACAGAATTGTACAAAAACGAACTCGAACTCTATTTGTTCAATATAACTGAAATATCATGTTAATTCTGTATCTTTCTTAACATTTGGTTCCAGAAAGATATAGCTCCAATCGTTGGTTCTCGGGTATCCGAACACGTTCGGTTGAGTTTAGTTGTAGTTAAGTTATATTAACGTCCCGTTTTAAAGCAACACGAGGGCTATTTGGGGACGGACCTCGTACTTTTGAACCACGGTCAGATGACGAGGACGACACCTGAGGTGGCATCCAATTCTCCACACCACGCCACACCAGCGGGAGGACGTTTGGCCTGACAGATTTAACGTGCAAGAGACCCCCTCATTCGACAGATCTTCGGTGGAATCGAGTCTCGAACCTGAAACCCACCGGTTCCGAAGCCGAGACCTTACCACCAGGCCACCACGGCCCACCCGAACACGTTCGGAGCACTTTTTAAGAAAAAATTTTAACACAGTTCAAAATTAGAAACTGGATGTCAATATTTGATATAAATATTAAAATTTTCTCAAAATTGGCATTTAATAGCATAAATTTAAGCAATTTTTTCAAAAACTTCAAATTGGATACACCAAAATCTATTTCTTTCATCTGGACGAAACTTATACCAAAACAAACTACATAGTTTTCTCAAGGGAATGAACTACAATCGTATGTTTATAATAACAAATAAAAATTTTAGAGCCAGTTCGAAGATTTATCCTGAAATTTTTAGTAAATTTATGACATTTTTAATCAAACAATATGCTATAAATTAAAAACTATTCACTCAATCTAAATTCTTTTAGTTCATTCCCTAGTGAATAGCACAAATACAAAGTCTACCGAATTTCATAATAATATGTTAATTACATTTTGAGTCATTTGATTTGAAGTGGGCAAAAAATAAGTAAAAATCTGTTTTGAGAAATATGTATTTAAAGTATACAGTAACATGTTTTAATAATAAATTATGTATGTACATACTTAAAATTCATCGTATTTATAGGTTATACCTTCTACCTTCTCAGTTTTTAATAATTTTCATTTTTTTTCATCATTAAATTTTTTTCTGGCAATTTTTGCCTTTGGCAGTGAATGCTGATTAAACTCCTTTATTCTGTTTTTGTCGAGCTCATCAAATGTTTTAACTGAATTTGCACTAGGATACTCTCCAACAACCTTAATGATATTCAGTAATCCTATGAAACCTTGGTTAAAATGTATTACAGACATAAATATCCCAAATCTGAAAATTCAGATCTCAACAAAGACATCTTAGGTACAAATTTTGCACAAAAATCCCGCTAAAGCTCCCATTGTCATTCTGTGTTCTTCAGTGCCAAGCATTTTCTTTATTTAAAATTAAATTTGTGTTTATAAAAATTTTTAACACATTTTTGGGGCCTGTAAATTAGTACTTCCGGTAATTTGAATGTCCCCTTCCGATTTACCAATCATTACGAAAATACACTGGAGGAAAAAAATCCCAACACCAAGAAAAAATTATTGTACAGTAATGAAATTTTAGGAATACATTTGTCTAGGTAACATATTTAATTCATTAAAGTTTCAAGATCACAGGTAGAGCCATTTCAAATGTGAAATGTTGGTACATTAGTAACCGGTGTAACCGCCAGAATTTTGAATGCAAGCATGCAAACGTGCATGCATTGTGTCGTACAGGTGTTGGATATCAGTTTGAGGGATGGAGTTCCATGCCTGTTGAACTTGGGCGGTCAATGCAGGGACGGTTAATGCTGGTTGTGGATGACGCTGGAGTTGTCGTCCAATGATGTCCCATACGTGCTCGATTAAAGAAATATCTGGTGATCTAGCAGGCCAAGGCAACATGTCGACACTCTGTAGAGCATGTTGGGTTACAACGGCAGTATGAGGGCGAGCGTTATCCTGTTGGAAAACACCTCCTTGAATGCTGTTCATGAATGGCAGCACAACAGGTTGTATCACTAGACTGACGTACAGATTTGAAGTCAGGGTGCGTGGGATAACCACGAGAGTGCTCCTGCTGTCATACGAAATTGCTCCCCAAGCCATAACTCCAGGAGTAGGCCCTGTGTGTCTAGGCCGCAGACAGGTCACTGGCAGGCGTTCACCTGGCCTCCTTCTAACCAACAAACGGCTATCACTGCGACCAAGGCAGAAAAGGCTTTCATCAAAAAACACAACAGATCTCCACTCCATTCTCCAATGAGCTCTAACTTGACATCACTCATGTCGAAAACGGCAGTGGTTTGGAGTCAGTGGAATGCACTATACAGGGCGTCTGGCTCGGAGCTGTCCTTGAAGTAACCGGTTTCTAACAGTTCGTGGTGTCACTGTGGTGCCAATTGCAGACGCAGTACGATTAGCCACAGCCATACGCCGAATACGACGGTCTTCCCTCTCAGTAGTACCACGTGGCCGCCCGGAACCTGGTCTTCTTGAGGCGGTACCTTCCCTTGACCACTGCCGCCAATACTCATGCACAGTGGATACATTCCTGCCAAGTCTTTCATGCAATATCGCGGAAAGAAAACCCACCTTCTCGTAGCCCTACGACACGACCTCGTTCAAACTCATTGAGCTATTGATAATGGCTTCTTCGTCTTCTCAGAGGCATCCTCGACTAACATTAACCCACTACGTCAAATCTCAACTGTAAATAACGATCACGAACCTTACAGCGCTTATTTAAAGCAAACCTCATTTTCATGTTCATAGTGTCGCTACTAGCGCCACACTTACGCGCGTCGCTCGAAATTTGAATCGACGTCATCTTTCAGATGTATAAACATGCCTAGCAAATTTCGTTTATCTAGCACAGCTCCTTCCTAGTGTTGGGATTTATTTTCCATCAGTATATTAATATCTTGACTATCAGTAATTAATATCAGTATATTATTATCTTCTAAAAATAAATCTGTTTTGGATTGCTTAAAGACTGGTCTGTCCAATAAAATAATTCTTGGAAAATTTCATTTTTTTCTCCGAAAATCGACCTTTTCAACGTTTTCGGATACTAAGCGAAGAAGCTTTTTCTCTCATTAGCTTGTTGCAATACAGAGGTATCTAGCTCTTGGTGCTACCGCCGGTTTTCTGCAAACTTGAATAATTAGAGCTACCTACTTTTTGCAGCAAACCTTTCAAATATAAAAAATCTGCGAGTTGTTGAATCGTATATAAAACCAAGTTTATATATGATTATTGAAACATGGAAAGTTGACAACGTCGTTTCTTATATTTTAAATAATAAGTGAGTAAAAGATTGATTGAATCCCGCCTAATTGTTTAAGATATTGCCGCATAAAGAAAGTTTACCACGAGCTCCGTGGTCGAATGGTCACAGCACGCGATCCAAACCCAGAGTTTGCCGGTTCGATGCTCGCCATGGCTGTTATATCCAAAGTATGGATTTTTAGTTTTGTTTCCTTATGCTCTCTAACAATCTAGACCTTCCTTTGTTATGTAAATTAGTTGTTTCTCGAATATTCTGGTCTTGTATAAACGCTGATACCCACTTGCCGAGGGAGACTTCACGACCTTGTAAAGTTGCAGGTCGCTACTTTCCTTCAATAAACTTGTTAGTTAAAAGCTGATGGTGTGTTTATTTAAATATTCGTGAAAATATAAGAAACATAACATACAGCGAAAATTACTAACATTAAGGTATCCGACTACGTTTAAAACCCTGCTTATCGACCACATTGCCGATTTAAAAAAATTCATATTATTCCTTTTAATTCGGAATTTTAACTTCTCAAAAATATTTACGTTTTCTATGAGAAGGAAGCATGACCTGCCAACCAAGGTTGCATATTTTTCAGCTAAAATGGGTTTTTCACTTCCATTTTCTCAAAATGTTCAGTCATAAAAATTCTCCTCCGTTAACATGATATCCTTAAAACTGATAGAGGTATTTACGTAAAACTTTCAGCGTGTATTCTATATGATAAGGGCAAGGAAATGAACCAAAAGTTTTATTGATGGTGAAACATTTTTTCATTTATAGGTGTTTTTAGAAAAATTGAGTTGTTAATTTATGGTAAACATGCATAGCTGCACGTATATTTTCCCATAATTTCTTTGCATCTTTAAATGTTCCTTAGAATTTGGCTCATTTCATTCATCATTACATTCTATAACTTGTGTGCAAAGAAAAATAGGATTGTTGCATTACCTTTTATGTAGAGCGTAAACCGTTTTGCTTAAAATTCATTAATATTTACAACAAATTGTCCCATTTCTCAAAATATAATATATTTTCAAATAATTGTTTTTGTATATATAGTGTTTATTAATGAATATTTCATCTAAAAGCCATAAATAGATTCTAAACAATCCAATTTTTCAAAAATTTTCCTTCGAACGTAGTCGGATACCTTAAACTTTAATCGACTTTCAATAAAATTAAGATATAATTATTGCTTTCAACATCGTTAAACAATTGATTTGGATATAAAATAAAGTATCGATTTTCCAAAGTTGATAAATTAATTTAAAACTTCGAATCCGAACAATCTGTGATATCTATACTTATAATAAAGCTCAATGTGTGTGTGTGTGTGTGTGTGTGTGTGTGTGTGTGTTGGCGCTCTACAAGCCAGACCGTTGAACCTACAGCTACCAAATTTGGTGCATGTATACCTAGGAGGTCGGGAATGTGCACCTCGGAGCCCTTTTTTCGAATTTTTAATTAGAATTTGAATTAATTAAAATTTAAGCGAAATTTCGACGTTTTTCCGCTATAACTTCCGAAACTATTATCGGACAAACATGATTTTAACATCAATTTAAAGATTTAAAAAATTAGCTTTCTAATGATATCAGTGTTTTAATGTATACCTCAAGATTCTATTTTTAACGAATTTTTAAAGAAATATTTTAACCATGTTTTTTTAGCACGTGACTGGATAAAATAAAAAAACAATGACGGAAGTTCAAATAAAAAAGCAACAACTATCATCGCAAATCAAATCTAAAGATATGCAACTTTTAGCACGTGACTGGATAAAATAAAAATTATATAAATGTGATATTTTCTTAAAAAATAAATGCAAAGCAAGGGTTTCTATGATTGTTTGCAATATCTATATCATTAATTCCATAAATTATCTTTATTTACAGTAAACCTGATTGAATTTAGACAGGATATGCATTGAAATCCCGATTTAATGGCATATTTCTATAATCGTTTGCAATATCTGTATCATTAATTCAATAATTTTTTCCCTTTTTCTCTTTTTTTAAAAAACATATTTAATATTTTGGCAATATCACCGAAAAAAACATTTTTAATATTTTGGAAGCATAATCGATAAATTATTAGAGCATTAAACTCAAAAAGTTTTTCCGAATAAAGTTACCGACTCTTTAAAAGATTCAGTTATTAATAGTTAACTTTAACTATTTCTTAAATTTTGGCTAATGAATTTGTGATTTAATTGTGAAAATTTTAGAACGCATTACTCATGGCGAACCAGCTGGTCGCCAAAGGCGGATAGTGAGATAATAAAAATAATAAACAAGAAAGCCGATAGGATTTCACAAGATCGTTGAAGTAAAAAAAGTCAAATCTTGCACATTACTGCTTTCATTCCATAGTATTAATTGAATAGGATCCTAGATCTTTTGATCGCGGGACCCATTACTTTAATCCTTAATGGCAAAGCCGGGTTTCACTTAATACGCATTCCAAGCACGTATCCGTATAAAAGGATCACCAAGAATAGATATCTCAGGGTTCATCTGGCAAACATTAACTAGAAAAACGGTCAGAGAAGCATTATAGGAAAATCCTTGTAACTAAATGTTCGTTATTTCTTTAATATAAGTAGGAAAAGGATATAACACACATTATTTTATAAGAGGTGGTATGTCCTTTATAAACACGCAGTCAATAAAAGGCTTTTTTTCCACCTAACTAACTTTCTTGTATACGAAGTATACAAAGAGAAAGCATTATAATCGGCATAATAATAAAAAGCCGCGGTGGTCTGGTGGTAAGATCTCGGCTTCGAAACTGGAGGGTTTCATGTTCAAGACGATCCCACGAAGAACCGTCGTGTACGAGGGTCTCTTGCACATTAAATCTGTCAGGCTAAACGTTAAATCGGGGGTGGGGGGATAGCCTGGTTAGTACAGCATCAGTCTCGTAACCGGAAGGTAGCGAGTTCTGTCCTCGTCTCGGCCAAAGACCGCCGTGTTGGCTCATGGCAGTTAAGGCACATTCGATAGGTCGTGATTGCAAAGTCCTCCAAGTTCCCATTATATCTCTGGGAGTACCGAATCAGTGATGAGTCGGTCTTTGATTTGGGTCTCAATTCTGACTTGGTGATGGATGAATGAGTTTGACCATCCCCTAAAAAGGGTTTTGTCGTGTGTGTTCGAGCAAAGTCATCCTTTCACCTGAACGGTGCTCGTTCACAACGAAAGGCGCACAATTCTGCCTTCATTCGAAAGAGCTACTCTCATTCGGCTTGGTATGACCAAGTGGCATTAGACCGATCAACCGAGGTCAAACATCCTCCCACTGGTGTGGAGAGGCGGGTGACAACTCAGGTGTCGTCCTCGACATCTGACCGCAGTTCGAAATGACGAGGTCCGTCCCAGAATAGTCCTAGTGCTGCTTTACAACAGGACGTTAATATCACTAAATTAAACTAAAACTACAATCGTCAAAAAATTCATAAAAACAGACTAAAACAAACTGTAACATAAAAAGTTATAATGTTTAAGCAAGGTCGTAAGCACATAAAAATACTCAGAATTTTACTTGATAATTTTGTGCTTCACTGTTTAAAGGGGAAGAAAAACCCGAACATTTTTTGCACCAATTAACGCTAAATATGAAGAAGAACCTCACGTTTAATAACAAAATCGCAAACCAAATATCATTTATTTAATGTATTTTTAAAAGTAAAACCAGGAGGCGATCAACTCCTTGTTGAATTTCGTTCAAAATTTGATACAGATCTAAATTTGGATGTTAAATCCGTGAATAAAATAATATTTATCAAGCTCTTCATGTTCCCTGATCCTACGCTCTTTGTGTTATCAATCCCGAACACTTCTTGAGTATAGATTACTTTCAAAACTTACTATCCATCATATTGGGTTGTTCGGAAAGTAATTTCGTATTTTTTTGTCAAAATGAAAAGAAATTTTCGTTTAATGAATAAATTATTTATTAAATTATAAAATTGTCATTCTGGTCTAATACCTTTTGCCATATTTTTGGTAGTAACATGATTACACGCTCATAAAAGTTTTGGTCTTTGCTGTAAAAAAAAACTGATCGAGGTGGTTTTTGACCTCCTCATTTGAAGGAAAAATTTTGCAAATCAGTTCTGGTACTGATGTACTGTTAACACATCTTCTCCACACATATTGGCTAATTTATTTCTGGCTTGAACAGCATTTTTACCTTTTATAGCAAAAAAGAAAAAAATGACGAAAATGCTGTTTATTGCTCTCCATATTTAAAAGGGCACCATCCAAAAACTACTGCGAAGAATCAGCTGCACTTTTTCACACTCAAGCCTTGCTATATCAGCTCTTAAAACATAAAATGGTTTTGCGGTTTAAGTATGAAATTGGGTGCGAAAAATGCAATTAAATCCTTTGTAAGGAAAAAACGAAATTACTTTCCGAACGACCCAATATTTTAGTGGGAAGACCTAACTTAAAGGTATCCGACTACGTTCAAAAATTTTTTTTTCAAAAATTATTTAAAAATGCGGTTTTTAGATGTATTGTAAATTATGATACAAAATACTATAAATACAACAAAACTATTTGAATATCTAATGTATTTTAAAAAATAGGAAAATTTTTTGTAAATTTTAATGAAATTTCACCGAAATGGCTAACACTAAGAAAAATTGTAAAGCAGCAATTCTATCTTTTGTTATACACATGTTATAAAATGATAAATGGAATAAACCAACATCTAAGAACGATTTTGAGATGCAAAGAAGTTATGGGTAAAAATATACGCATAAATACATTTTTTTCCCATAAATTCACAACTTAATTTTTCTAAAAACACCTATAAATGATAAAATATTTCACCAAGAATAAAACTTATAGTTCATTTCATAACCCATATTATTTAAAACACACGTTGACATTTGTATGTAAATGCCTCTGTTAGTTTTTGAGATATCGTAACAACGGGGGAGAATTTTGTGAAAATTAAAGTTTTGAAAAAAATTAAGTGAAAGACCAGTTTCAGCGGAAAAAAAAAATTATGTGACCCTGTATAATAGGTCAGGCCTTCCTTTTCCTAGAAAAGATAAACTGTTTTGGAAAGAGAAAAGTCTGAGCTATGAGAAATAACAATAAAACCCTTTCACCAATGTTGTAGAAAAACAGTGTTTTTGACGTAGTAGGATACTTAAAATTCCACTCCACCAGATCAAGGTTTTAAGTTGTGGGTTTCCAGAGCTAAACTTAATTTTAAAAAATAAACATTTCAAACTCTGGAAGATCTGATTCATCAAAATCTCGAGTTCGAATTTTTTGAAAATTACGGTATTTTCTACTTGTATACTTCATATAATAGAAAGTCAAAAATTAAAAAAGAAACACATTCAGAATAAATGATATGAAGTCAAATAAAACATGATAAATTCAACATAAGCAAAGCATTCTGAATTGAATACACTCATTACTGAATAAAAAGCAAGACCATGTGAAAGAAAGATTAATGAAAATCTATTATGCATTCTATGTTGAAATAAAAGCAAACAAAATTATGGATAAGCTAAGTTTTCTATACAAAGCAAACAAGACAAAAGGCGGAAAAAAAATTCTTAAAATATGTTGCTCAAATTAATTCCATTCCAATTCTGCAGACGATTTCATTATTTGCTGAGCAAATACAATAAAGGCGGGAAACATTTATTACTCTTTCTAAATCCTAATTATTCAAAATATGTTTAGGAACAAATTAACCAAAGATCAAAGCGACATTCTCTTTATTTGAGCAAGCTTTCAATCTTCATTTTAGAATACTTCTGTTTCAGTAATCCTTTTCATTTCAAATTCATTTCAGAAAATCTGCTCTTTTCATTTTTATTTGATAATGGAAAGGGGAAAAATATCACAAAATTCTAAATTAAACGAAGAACAAATTCCCCTTTTTAGGGAAATAAAACGAAACGGAAGTGGAAAATGCAGACGATAAAAAAAAGGATTGTCGTTAAAAAAACTCAAAGACATTTATCAGAGAATCAGGGATGAATTTGCGTGTAGCTACAGTTTAAAAATTAGAATTTCCTTTTTTATTTTCAACACATTATGGTGTAAATTTTATCATTACTACAATTACTTTAAACAGGAAAAAAAACTATTTTTATCCTAAACCCCTTTACTTAATTGCTTCACCAGAATTTTTAAGTACCCCTTCAAAGTAATTTGTGAGTTTGAAATTTGGGATTACAAACTCAATTTTTTTTATTTATTTAATTACATCCTCTAACCAATTAAACACAAATCAGTGGTTAATCGTTTAAAATCAGATATTTTTATTTACTATAATAAAATCAATTTTTTCTTCAATTAGAGTTTAATAGTTAAGCTGTATTAACTTAAGTCTAAGAAAATTATTAGGAATAATTGGGAAAAAAGTCGCAATTATGACCAGTTCACATGACGAAGACGATATCTAAATTTGCACAATACTTCCAAAGCTTTGATCATGTGATTTATTGATTCTTCTCTGGTGCCACATTGACAAGAGTTACTTTAGTCAAAGAAAGACTTTGATGTACAGAAATTATTACACTGTGTACAGTGTACACTTGATAAAGATAAAAATCACCAGCGATTCGGTTAACAAAAACATTTTTAGAACGTTGATCGGTTGTTTTACATTTGATGGAATTATTCCATAGCTCCTGCCAATCCAAGTGGGCCGCGGTGGCCTGGTGGTAAGATCCTTCAGAAGCAGAGGGTTGCAGGTTCGAGAACTGATTCCATCGAAGAACCGCCGTGTAAGCGGATCTGGTACACGTTAAGTTCGTCGGGGCCAAACGTCCTCCAGATAGTGTGGCAGTTTGGAGAGGGGGGGGGCAGCCACCTCAGGTGTCGTCCTCGTCATCTGAGCGTGGTTTAAAATGAAAGGGTCCATCCCCAAATAGCCCAAGTGTTGCTTCAAAGCGGAACGTTAATATAACTAAATTAAACAAATCTGCCAATCATAACGGCTGTTAGTGAGTACAATAGTCTAAGATTCTCAACAACTTCATTAGAATTAACATTTCAATATTGTTTAGAAAACAAACTGGCAAGGATGCATCAGAATTTCATTTAGATTAAGTTAGCCAATAAGGAGGTCTGGAATTATATCAAGATATAGCTATAATTTGTAATGTAATTACTTTTGAAAAAAATTTAAAATTCTAATATTGCCTTTTACCAAAATTAACCAACAGCAATCATCTAAATGTGGGCAATGTTTAACAGTAAATAACTGTACCTTAGAATCAAAACAGCCTATAAGTTTAGAAAAGTAATCCCTAAGTAATTTATTACAAAGAAAGATTACCACATATTTGATTTTGGACAACCAATTACAAGTACCTAGATACGAGTTTCAATAATGAACCCAAAGGATCAAAAATAAACAAATAATTAACCATTTCCATGTTATATTCCTAACAGTGAAATTCTCAAACATTCAGTACAAGTTGATAAATAGTATAAATTAGTTTCGTTAGTATTACTCCAGGTTATACTAATTTTAAATACAGAGTAAGATCAAAGCACCCTGACTGAAAATGTATTCCAAACTACATTTGGAAGTTACTGACGCAGAATAAACACTACACACCACTAATTTGCAATTTGGCGGGATGTAGAGTTCAGTAAAATCAACTACGGCACTCACAGAAGTTGTTGACGCGGAGCTGCAGGAGCATCACAACTGAATGAATCCGGTCACAGATGCAGCTGCAGTTGCAAGCGCAGCTGTAAATTTGAGTTTCTTTTCTAAATGTGTATTCAAAGTGCAATGACAGGAAGGTTTCAATCAGTTGGAGTTCCAACAAACGCAGCTGCATGAATAATTTCATCGGCAGAAAATATATGGAGTTAACATTGTTTGCAAGAAATCGCATTCAAAGTTAGAGCAGACAAAGAATGCTTAACATAATAAAGAAAACATAAGTTAATTTAAACTTTATAGCTCTTTTGATCAATCAAGCTTTCAGCATTGTCGTCAATAAACTAATATAACTTTCATTATTGCAACATCTAATCTGTTCATTTTCCTTTATTATTATTAGCTGAATTTTTGATCATATGAAATTTGTAGAAAAGTAAATAAACAGGTAATATGAATAAATTCAGTGACCATATAGTAGGAAGAACTGGTTATTTCTACTTTGGGTGAAAATAATAAGTGATACTAGTCTACACCCTCCATAACAGCCTGTTTGCCCACCACATTGATAAGAATAATCAGGTGAATGCTGAAAAGTGTAATCATGACTCGTTTTTTTTAATAGAAATTCTTAATTTTTGCTGTGACAGCATAATATTTTGGTTATAGTAAATAAAATACTTTGATTTTTTTGTCTTCAAGCATGATGTCGATCAAGAAATCTTTTTTACCACTCAAATAGTTTAATTTATTAGTGTTAAGCAACTACAATGAGAATACTTTATTGTAACAAGATATCACACAAGTTTAAATAATACTTGTACAATAAATATAGATCTTTTATAATTGATTAATTATGCTTATTAAATAGCGATATACATTGGGAAGTCGGTAAGACCGATTGAAGGAGGTTTACTCTTCTTATCTAAAGTTTTCAGACATGAAAAATATAAAATTGTGTTACTTGGATTTATTTCGAAGATATAGGAATTTGAAAAACAGAAAATCATTTATAATGTATCTAGAAGTTATTAAATTTCATATAAAATAACAATAATAAAATCACTATTTGGGCTATTCTGGAGAACTTTTCCTCGTAGAGAATATACAGTTAAATAATGTTTGAGATTTCTATCGAAAATGGAGGGTAACGGTGGGCAAATGAACATTGAGACATATCTAGGAATCAAGAGCTATCATATAATTTTAACCACAAAAAAGCTAACCAACCCTGCCAAAGTACCCGGTGTTATGTGAACGATCCCCGAATTCGCACCAGAAATCAAGTGAAAATTATAGCCATAACTAGTCAAGGTATTATCAATCCAATAGCAGATATGATCCATCATCGATAGGGATATAGTAAGCTCTACACCACTACTTTTTCTATCAGGAAAAAGATAATCATACTGGAGTCTCTTCATTCTACTTTTTGGGGTGTACTTTGGAAAGGTAGGGCTTTCATATAAGTTAAACACTAGGCTGAAGCACAGGTTATGTTATAATTGATACATTGGTTCGTTGGTATTGCTGGTTTCTTTAAAAGTGCAGATGGAAATTAATTTGAATGACTGAATTTTGAAATTGTATTTCACTTCATTTCCTAAAGCATTTTGGGATTTTTTCAGAGTTTTTTTTTTTAATTTAATTTTTAAAAATCAGGGTTATTATTTTTATATCGGATATTTTCAGAATATATTCCGGGAAATAGGAGCAATACATTTCAAGTATTTATTAATTGAATTTATATATAAAAATGAAAAATTTGAAAATATCTACTTCAAAGAGCTAATAAAACAATATTATATCCTATTTGTTCAGATATCTGCCGATTAGAAACATATAATGGACGATGTTTGTAACATTGTATCTTATTCAAAGAGGTTTAACTGCGCAAAACTAATTCCATAAACTCACATATGCCAAGGAGAATCTTCTGATAATATCATCCAAGAAGAAACTACACAAGCCAGAAAAGGGAAGATATTTGGTGCTGATTATCTTTTTCGAAAATCTCTGGAGGCAGTTCAAAGGAAGTATTTTTATTATGCTCATCAGAAAAGAGTGATAAAGTCGCCCAATGAGTTTGGATACCAATATGTCCCATGAGAGTTTCTCAGGGTATAAAGAATGGGCAGGGTTTCTATACTTATTGACTTCAATTCATTTGAATGACAGAGCTTCATGTTCATGTTATGTCATCAAGTGCAGAATCGCCGCCGAAAACGAAATACCTTTCATCAAAGTATCAGTAATTTTGTTGTTGTTGTTGTTTCTAATGGCACTTCCAGTGGACAAGCTCGCTGACGAAGTCCGTGACTTTAAGCCAAGGGTGCGTCTTTTGTTTTTAGTTGCACCAACCAAGGCCAGGAGTTAGTCTTAGCTACTGACATTCGCTTGTTCAACCACTTTTTACGGGAGGGGGAGGCGCATTCACACATCTCACAGAAAAAACAACCATGCCCGAACCAGGAAACCCAGATCACGGGGAAAACGCTTTATTCCTCAGCCAAAATTTTGTAGCAATGCTTATTGTTAGATAAGATAACACGCAGAAATATATTATCATCCAGAGGAAGTGGTGTCCCCAAACCTTTTCGCATTATTTTTAAAAAACTTGCCATGCCAGAGAATGTCTTGGATGACAAAGACGTACAATAGTTACGAAATATTAAAGTTTGGCATTTTTATAGAATCTATCGTATATCCTTGGCGAGTTATTTGACGATTAATCCCTGTTAATAATAACCGAAAATCGAATTCGTGCTTTAGAAATATTCTTCTTAATCGATTGAAACAAAAATTTTGTACAAATTGTATTTATAGGCACAAGATCATCACATACCAAATTTGATATATTCAAGTCATTGCATTTTTGAATAATCGCTTTTATATGTTTTCTGAAAGTACAGACCAACAGACAGTCAATCTAGTCACAGTAGTCAGACCTTGCTCAAAATTTGATAGGTGTTTGAATGTTAAATCTATTTACAAATTTTATATATTTAATTATTTTCGTTTCATGATTTTAAAATTATATTCGAATAATCGGAGAGACAGACTTCCTCTGAATAGATTTTACTCTAAATTTGATTGAAAAACAACCCTGTAAATTTAGTGTAAAGACCTTCTAACATGATGGCTCACCAAATTTTATCCGTCTAGCTTAAAAAGTTTTTGAGTTATCTTTCGCAGATAGACAGACGAAAATTTTCTAAAAATGCGTTTTTCAAATTCAAAGAAATCCAAATTGTATAAATTCCCTAAATTCTCGAGTTCGAAAAAAATTTCGGACTATTACTACATTCACTTTGTTCCTCAAATACGAGAAAGTAAAAATAGATTATTGCTCTTCAGTTTTTTAAAACTGATATGGAGCAATTATCTAAAAGAAAGAGTTTCTTGTTAAATATATACGATCTTAAAGCAATGAGATTTCAAAGTAAATAGTTGATATAGATATAAAAACACGCTTTTCTCCCATAACAATAGGTAGCTTTAAAACCAAAAATGGAAAAATCTTACTGATAAAAAAAATTTAGGCTTAGAGTTAGAAATAAAGCGTAAGCAAACGGAATTGTATTTCAAAAGGACACAAAAATATCAAAAAATAAATCAAAAACAAATTATTTTGTTTCAATATAATAGTTTGGAAACAACAGAATTAATGCGTCGAGAAAATAAAAAAGTAACATTCAATGAAAAGTCATGAAAGAACGAAACTCTCTTGAATTCTAATTAAATTCTCCAACTCTTTTAAATCGGAAAATAATTCGATATATAATTATTCACTTAATACATGTACTTGTTTATAACACCAAAACATAAATATGTGCAACAGCTTAATGTTATCCCTAAAAAATGAATCGATATCCTTTTAACATTCTGTAGGTATTTTTAAAAATTGAAATAAATAAAATGTTAAAATGATGTACTATCTTGAATGGCAGCTAAGAGAAGGCATTAAAAACTACACAGGGTTAATATTAAACAGATATATTAACATTAACTAATATCAAAACAAGCTTAATGATGAAAAGAGATAATTAATACTAATGCCAATAAATAACGGTAGGTCTCCATGATAAATTTTTACATAATTTGTAATTTTATTCTTGAATAAGTTATGATTTTTTTAGAGATCCCAAGAAAATAACCATCAATAAAAGATAGACTACAAATTCAGAAAATTTGCTGATTTTTGTAAAGAGAAAAAAAAAAAAATGAATGGCCATCATTTAAAAGAAAATTTTATAATTAAGTTATTTCGTCGGTTAATAAACTCATTACGAAGATCATAAACATGTTTATCACAAATCGAACGCAACCAGCTTGAGAGACGCTAGGAACCTGAAAAATGGATTATATATGCCAAGAACAACAGAGAAAATATAGATTTCCCATTCCGTAATGGTTTTCATGCGCAAACGGCGGAATTAATCGAAATAAATTCCATACCATCGCGCAAGAAATTTATCAATACCTTCGGTACAAAAAAAAAAAAAAAAAAAAAAATCCCGTTGACCGAGGGAGAAAGGGGGGAAAAAAAGGTCCAGTAGATAATAAGTAAAAGTTAGCGCCACCTGGTGGCAAGCGAAACAGACGATTTCCATTTTTTAAGCCTCGTATAATGTACAATCGTTGAAAGCAAGAAGAAAAGAGGAATCCAATAAAAAAAGAGAACTATATTTATATATGTTTTTTGCGAGCGGTGGAAATCAAGTGTGGAAGGCGATTATTGATTTTCGATTTTGGTAAAACCCAACGCACTTAGCGAAGAGGCAACACAGATCAATTACTTACCTTCAGATAAATACCGTTTCGAGAAATACAGCGACGACGGAAATGGGGCGATTATGCAAGTGCAGTCTTTCTGCGAATGAGGAGGGATCAATTTCGAAATAAATAGAAGTCGCATGTCAAGAAGATATTTTGGACAGTGTAACAAGGAAATACTTTCAACTCATCTATGGGCTGAAAAGTGTTACTTAAAAGACTGATGGGGAAATTGCATTTTCCTTTTTCTATTTGTTTTTTCCATATCACATTCAGAGCGAATGGTAGAAACCAGAAAAATAATTGCATTTCGCTGAAAATTGCCAATACATCTACCTAATCGCCATTTTGAAAAATTCTGTCAGCAAATGCTTGATTGCTTACATTATTTATTGCAGCAAGGTAGAATTATCAAATATATAAAACAGACAACAGCTTATAAGACTTACTGTCATACCTACCTGTCTTTTATTTAATACTAGCCGCCTTTGGCGACCAGCTGGTTCGCCATGAATAAAGCGTTCTAAAATTATCAATTAAATCACATATTCATTAGCCTTGAAGTAATTCCGGGCATTGATTAAAAAGATTGATTGACATTGATTAAAAACATTGATTCCGGGCTGAAATTAATATTTTCTTTAAGATGATGGAAGGAAAGTTCTAAAAGTACACCTTTTCCTAGTAATATTCTTTAATTTTATAAATCAGTCAGTTTTAACCATCGGTTATGTTTCCAAAATATTAAAAAAAATTTCGATGATGTTGCCAAAATATTAAATATGTTTTTTTAAAGAAAGCGAGAATGGGAAAAAAGGTATTAAATTAATGATATAGATATTGCAAACGATTACATAAATATGCCATTAAGTCGGGATTTCAATGCATATCCTGTCTAAATTCAATCAGGTTTACCGTAAATAAAGAAGATTTATTGAGTTAATGATATAGATATTGCAAACGATTGTAGAAACCTTTGCTTTGCATTTATTTTTTAAAGAAAATATCACATTTTATATTTCTTTTATTTTATCCAGTCACGTGCTGAAAGTTGCATTTCTGTAGATTTATTTTGCGATGATAGTTTTTTTTATTTGAACTTCCGGCATTCTTTTATTTTATCCAGTCACGTGCTAAAAAAACATGGTCAAAATATTTCTTTAAAAATTCGTTAAAAATAGAAGCTTGAGTTATTCATTAAAACACTGATACCATTAGAAGGCTAATTTTTTAATCTTTAAATTGATGTAAAAATCGTGTTTATGCGATCATATTTTCAGAAGTTATAGGGAAAAAACGTCGAAATGTCGCTTAAATTTCAATTAATTAAAATTCTAATTAAAAACTCGAAAAAAGGGCACCGAGGTGCACATTCCGGACATCCAAGGTATACATGTACCAAATTTGGTAGCTGTAGGTCCAACGGTCTGGCCTGTAGAGCGCCAACACACACACACACACACACACACACACACACACACACACACACACACACACACACACACACACACACTGAGCTTTATTATAAGTATAGATATAAAACAGACAACAGCCTATAAGACTTACTGTCATACCTGTCTTTAATTTAATATTAGGTTTATTAACTGTAACATAATAACTGTTGTTAACTGTAACCTAATGACTGATTTTTTTTTAATGCTGTTATTTAAATGAGTTTTCAGTGTGTGTTCTGAAGAATAAACGTGATGGATGCAATTAAACGCCTGCTTATTTCTCCTTGAACTTTCAGCTAACTTTTAAAGGTCTTTCGGGTTTTTTAAAACTATTCTCAGTAAGCACAATTCATAGATGCGCTGGTAGCGCAGTAGAGTATTACTTTGTGATAATACAACATTTTTATCTTTGGTGTCTTGAAGAGGTTTTTCTTTGCGATGATATTAGGGCAATTTAATTTTGCGTTTTCATTTGATTTATAATGCTCGTATATTCAAACTAAAATCAAGCAATATTTGAGAATTGAAATATTATTCTTAGGATTTTATTCTTCACTTCATAAATTCTGTCGTAGTTGAAAATTGTTTTGTTCGTTTTCTAGCTGTCTAACATTAACTTAAATACCTCGCTTTAGAAGGGTTTTCTTTCTAGTAAATTATTAGTTAATATTAGATTTAATAACTTTTTTCCTTTATTTTGTTTCAAGTTACTTTTAAAATTTATTTTTATACAAAATACACACACACAATGAAAATTTGGAAATCAACCGAAATTTAATATCGTTATTTGTTTATCATAATATGTACCTCATAAAATTTCTTCCATAGAAACTGAGTTATAATCAGAAAATATCTATTTTTTTTTTGTAAATATTTAGGGATCTCTGAAATTTGTAAAACCCAAAGGAACTTATTCGTATTTTATGTTGAATAAGAATTAAAATAATAAATTAAGTAGTACTAGTATATTTAATTAATAAATACGATTAACCTAATAATGTCTATTGGCTGAATTACAATCCCATCAAGTCATATGCATAATAAAAAGAAATGTTCAAAACTTTTTAAAATTAGATTTTTTTAATTAAAACATTATACCAAACTAGTCCTAGAATCGACACACTTCAAAATTCTAGGTTTTCTTGTAAATATTCATTCAGAAAGGGCCTTATTTTCTTCTTGGGTAGCAAATATTCATTAAGAAAGAAATTATGAAAAAAATTAGTTACATTTAAATTAAAAATTAATTAAAATGTTAACGTTCTTTCTCAATGATTCTAGTACAATTTATTACTAAAAACATTTTTACACCACTTTAAATATTAAACCTTTTTAGTAAAATCAATTTTTACCAGTAGTTACTTTACAAACTTTGGTAAATTTTTAATACAAAAATATTTTTAAAGATGCTTAATGGCTACAATACTTTTAATTGTTTTTAGCTTCTGAACTAATACACAAGAGCCTACGACCAAGCTAAATATTTTGTTTGCGTATAATACTAATTGTGTGTAATAGACTGTCGTTATCAATTATTATATAAATTTTAGTCAAACCAAATTTAAACTAAAAAATTACTATTCTAATTTGCAACTTCCCGAATAGTTTAATATTTCACAATATTATTGAAATAAACAAAGCAGTTAATGTAAGATTCTTAAAGCAATATTAAAAAATATATCTATAAATATAAATTTGTGAATAGAGATCCCGATTTTTCATTATTTAATGATTCGGCAGAGATCTTTGGTTTAAATTAAAATTATTTTTTTTTAAAAAATTCCTCAATAATTTTGTAAAAATGCATATTTTTGTTTTAAATTATATTTGTAGATTCCCAGAATATATTTTGTGAAATTTAGCAAAGATAAGACAAATCTAATATTAAATTAAATAACATTTTTACTGTTACGTGAACAGAAAAATTAGAAAATTTAATCACATTTCTTTTTATAATTGGAAAAAAAAGTATTTATATAGAATGTTGAAAGCCCTGCATGTACAATTTTAGCACAAACAAATTGATGAATGCGTGCAAAATAATTTAAATCCACCATTTCAGTAGAAAAGAACTTCAGTTTCTTTTAAACACGAGCGGGAAGAAAATTCAAGAACGGAGAAAAAGCCACTTAAAGTTGTCATTTGAGGATATATTTCATTTCTCCACGTATGCAAAAATCCAAATAACTTCTGAAGAATATTGAAGGAACAAATTTAAAATCCTGGCACAGTGACAAGAAAAGTAAGAAAACGAATTTAAAAAAATCTATAGCTTCAATACTTTTTAATTTGCTTAAAAGTAAAAACCTCAATGGGTGTATAGCAAGAATTTTTTGTTTTCATTGAAGACATGGATAGTTGCCTGTATATGCGTGGTTGCTTTCGACAAATCTGTAAACATACATTTTACATATATTTGATGCGGTGAAAAGCATTCATTTATATTTTCTCATACGAAATGTTGAGGAAGTACGATAATTATTAAAATATTTGAACTATGGATTTCACGGTCTCCATATTTCAGATCGCCTTTAATCTCAAAAACATATTAAAGGGAGTCCCAATATTAATTCAAGATCAATTTTTCACCATTTGTGCAATTAAGTGTTGACAACCCTATTGAAAAATCAATTAACAGCTTATGGAGTAAATGAAGCATTACAGAGATAGATCAACGCAAGATTTCAATGAAATAAAAAAACAGTCTTGTCTTTAAAATTTGTGGTGGTAAGCTCATAAGCTACATAACTTCCAGACTGGAGTGTACACTTTTAATCTTGAGGTTATGTCACGCGGCTATAGAAACAATGGTCCCGAGTTCGAACCTCCAGAATATACATTGTTGACCCTGGTTCTGAACTAACAAACGAAAAATCTTTCGTACCGCCCTCTACCGATAGCAGAAGTCACCATAACAAACGCTTGGCGCGATAAAAATGTTCGTCTCACCTCACTGGAGTGGAGTAATCTAGGGTCGCCAATGTACATTATGGAGGTTCGAACTCAGGACCATTGGGTCAGTAGCTGCGCGACATAACCCCAAGACAAACGTGTACATTCCGGTCTGGAAGTTATGTGGCCTATGAACTTACCATCAAAAATTGTTATATTTTTATAGAATTGTAAAGTACTCAAGAAAGGGTGATGTATGGAATAAGTCATAAGTCAAAACATATGAGTTACACCACATTTTTGATGCCACATATGCATTCTTTCGTCAAAGCTTTCCAAGACCATTTTACATAAATGTGGCTAGATTTGGTTGATGTGGCATTGAATTTTCTCCTCCAATGCACAAGAGTTTGTAGATTGGTCAAATAATCCCATAAAAAGAAATCCGATGGTGTTAAATCACACAATCTAGGGGGCCAATTCTCAAATTTCGAACTGTGGACGCCAGACTTTCGTTACTTTTGAAATATTGTTCAGTAATGAAAACACGTTGTTATATTATACAGGGTGTCCCAAAAAGATTGAAACGCGCTTTAATTCTTTAACTGTTAGAGATAAGTAGGTGATGTAATTTGCAAAAATGTTCAAAATAAGATAGGAAAGAAGATGACATTAAGAAAAAAAATCCACCTATAAATTTTTAAAAGTTACACTTTTTAAATTTTTATACAACCCCTCTATGCAAATTTGGTCAATTAGAAAGTTTTTCCTTTCCATCCCAGAAGACCATTAAAAAAACCTGCATAACTGTATCTTTAAAATTGAGTGAGCTATGCGTAATTGAAAATTGAACGCTGTTTTTAGTGACCATATACCAAAATGGAAATGTAAATTTGCAACACATTATAAACACATAAATTGTTTATATTATTTACAAAACACATTTTTGCGTATTTACGGTAGATTCAAGATACAGTTTTAATCTTATCAGGGGCAAGTAATTTTATGCCATGTATTCTAAATTTACATTAGAAATTTTATAAGATTTCGTTGAAAATCAATAAAAGCCATTTGACAGATTTTTATAGCTAAATTTATAAAAAAGAAAAATACTGTTAAATTAGTCTGGTACAATTTCAATTGTTTTTAAATTCATCACATTTTTGTCATGAATTCTAACATTCTAACAAATTAACTGCCAGACGATTTTTGCCTTTCATTTAACTGGAATTTAACCGCTTCTAATACGTGTATATTAAAGTTTTTTTAAAATATTTTTTAAGTTACTTAAAGAAATGCAGACGATTATTTTTCAATTTACTTATTTAGTTCCAAAATTATTTCTTTCCTGTACAACTTAACCAATATTTCCTCGTGCATATCAAAATAAAGTTTAGAAATCATTCATCGATATTGAGTTTCATATTGTCGAAGTAAAAATACTGTAACTAATTTTGCATTATGGTACTTTTAACAAATGACGTACTATTTGAACTAGCAATGGTTTATTCTATTTGCAATAGAAATAATGCAGAAACTGCTCGGGAATTCGGACGACGATATCCCTATTTGCCTGAAATTTCACGTACATTTGTTTATCGGATGATGAGAAGATTGAGAACTACCGGTTCATTTAATCCAAGACCAGGCCCTGGTAGAAATATCTTGTTCAATGAAGACCAAGAAATTGATATTATTGCATATTTTTCTTCCAACCCACGATCAAGCATTCGAAAAGCAAGTGCAATTACAGGATTACCTAGGACGTCAATCCATAGAATACTTGAAAAACACAATTGGCATCCATTTTGTATTCATGGACTTCAAGCACTCCATCCCTCTGATTTTAACCGACGTGTAGCATTCTCCAATTGGTTATTAATCCAACAGGACACAGATTCAAACTTTGTCAAGAACATTATTTGGACTGATGAATGTTTGTTTACGGAAAATGGACACATAAATGCACACAACGATCATTATTGGAATGATACAAAACCATTTTTTGTACAGGAAATACATCACCAGAGAAAGTTTTCTGTGTCCGTATGGTGCGGAACGGAAAACTGATTGGTCCAGAGTTTTATGAAGGAACACTTACAACTATAAAATATTTGCAACTTATTTTAAATGGCATAGTAACAGATACTTTGGAGACGACACCATTGTCATTAGTAAAAAAAAATGTATTTTCAACAAGACGGAGCGCCTGCACACAAGTCTATAAATGTAACAAACTGTCTCAACGAAAACTTTTTTAATGTATGTTCGTTTTATTTATTATTTTTTTTTATGTTACACTTCTTACAATCATATGTTGTCAAAACTGTTTAACTCCATCAATAAGGACTTTATTTAAATGCCATTTTTTATTTCTTTTACGCTTATTATCTTTTTTTGATCGAGGAATTTCTATTATCAATTTGGATATGGTCCCTATTTTCACCGACGAAAAGGTCTTTCAAGTGGTATGGAAAAGTGACCTAAGTCAAATTTTTTTCTGTGTTATTATTCAAAAAGTTTTAAAGATACAGTTATGCAATTATTTTTAATGGTCTTCTGGGATGGAAAGGAAAAACTTTCTAATTGACCAAATTTGCATAGAGGGGTTGTATAAAAATTTAAAAAGTGTAACTTTTAAAAATTCATAGGTGGATTTTTTTTCTTAATGTCATCTTCTTTCCTATCTTATTTTGAACATTTTTGCAAATTACATCACCTACTTATCTCTAACAGTTAAAGAATTAAAGCGCGTTTCAATCTTTTTGGGACACCCTGTATAACGCTCTATTTTTTATTAATCTTAAACTATCAGCAGTCAAATGCTTTTTTCATAGTGTTTCCAGCAATTTACTGCACGAATGGTGGTCAGGCCATATGCGTTAAAACTGATATATCCTTTGTTAAAATTATCATATCTGGAAATTCAATAATCATAGAAAATTTTCACATCAGCGTATAATCTATGAAACTTTCAATAAACTGCTAACTTAAGTTCTGAAACAGATGCAAGCCCATTAATAGATTTTTTCATACAGCCAAAACAATCAATTCATCAAATTTCATCCCATTAATCAATTCTCAAACTCTGTTAATTCCGAATTCAGCAACAACAGAAAGCAGGAAATTGCTTTGCGAGCGGTTAAAAAAAATGCACGTATAAACGATCCATTGGATGAAGGATAAAAAACGAGTCCATTTTAACCAGCAGAATGGCAAAGTAATTAAAAGAATTCATTAACCAGAGGGCAATTAATCACTCAACGAGAAATTCAGCAAGTTCATTTGGCAAATGAAAACAAAACAAAATACCGAACATGTTTTAGTACCAGATTCATTACGTTAAAGGTTTGCTGTCTGAACTGAATTCAACAGCGATATAATATGAGTGAAAGATGAAATACGTGAATCGGATAATAATATATTATTCAACCCCCCCCCCCATCCATTTAGACATGACACTGGAGGTACATGAATTACAATTATGATCGATATTGCAGTGGAAATCGCATGCATTTTAATCCATTGTTTCAAAGCATCATGTTGGTTTCATTGGTAACAGAGCAATGATCCACGATTCATAACGCTTGTCAGATGTTACAAATGGAATTACATATTACTCCCGGATAGTTTCATTTGATGATAAGATTGAATGTATATCACCCCCCAAACGCATCAAATATAGAAGAGCGATAAGTGGATAAAATTACAAAGTTACGCAAAATACTTGTAGATAAAAATTCATTTTATGTTATATTTATTATCATGTAAGAACTTGATGATATTTTGGTTTTGGAGGGCTTCAAAAGACATGGGCTGAAAATTGTTCACTTATGGCTTCAGGGGAGTCAGTTTTTAGTTTTTAAGGTTATTAGAAAATAACGAAGGTTGTCAAAATTGGCATCTTATCGTCAACAAAAAGTTACAACTTGGGGCGAATGTCTGCCATAAATCCGATTCTCCTGCCTGACTAATAAAGATCAGAGTTGTAAGAAGTTATCGGCAAAAAAAGAAAAAAAGAAAGAAATTGGGAATGAACGCGAAACAAAGGGGAGGGGTATCGGAAGTTATACATAATAATAATATATATAAACTTGTTTACTTTTCAATGCTTTTTAGTTCAGAAAAAAATTTTGGAGCTCGAGCTATTTTGAAATGAGGCGGGAAAAAAAGTTGACGCATGCGTAATCTGTTAGTCACGCGGTTATCTAAAACTAGTTTTAATGTGTTTTTCAGGGGGAAAAAATTGTGACACCAAAAATTTAAAACTCGATTGATTTTGAGATGGTCAAACGCCATTGGTTTTTAAAAATTTTTATGTTTACGAAATATGAGACGTTGGAGAACAGATGTCGGAACCACGAACCACGTGACTTAAATAAATAAAGTTCACAAATAATAACTTAAAATTTGCTGCTATAGCAGATAAAAAATTTTATTTTAAATTTAATTTATGATCTATTTAGAAAATAACATTGAAAGCATTTAAGTCTTAGAATTCAAGTCAAGAACTATAATCCAAAAAAGTAAACAAATTTAGGCTTTTAAATAAGATTTTATACATTAAACATTTATTTCATATAACAAAAAAGAAAACTAAGGCGCTTTCTTAGTAGACTGTAAACACAGAATTATTCGATTAATGAAATTATTTCCATTAAAATAGAAATGCGTTTCTAAAGAATCCTTAATGGAATAATAAAAATCTAGACTTACTTAAAACACACTGAATAAAACATTAAACATTTTACTTGCATTAAACACGTCAGAATAAAAAGAAAGAATAAATTCCCACTGAATAATGCTGCAATTCAGAGAAATAAACAAGGCAGAATCTTATTTATCAACTATAAATCTTATTAACTTTATTTCTCGTAACTAAAACAGACGATAATTAAGAGCAACAAAATAAAAGAATAAAATCAAATAAATATAAGTATAAAAAATATAAAATATGAGGAAAAACAAAAAATGAAAACAACTAATTACAAAAAAGAGAAATAATACATAGTAAAATTAAATTTATTCAATATTAATTAGTAGAATATCTTTGAAAACCAGTTAATTAGAGAAGCATTTTTCATTTAAAAATCAGACATCGATTTAAAAGGGTTTTTAGGTGAAAAAAAAATTATAAGAATAATGGCGCTCTCAATAATAATGGAATATTTAATTTTCTATTTGAAACGATCGAAGAATAGTTTGTGCTTTATATCGCTTATGATCGTTTTCATCGCAATCGTTTTTGCTTCACACTATGTGCACATTATAGTGAGCTAAAGGATGAAAGACCAATCCGTGTACTGCTTTTGCCGTAAGTGTTGGCAGGAATTGTGTAATGTGGAGGTCCACCAAGGATCGAACTCGCGATCTTCCGATTTGCAGCCGAGTAACTTAACCACTATACAAAAGTGACCACCAATGTTAAGTGGCAGTTACTGGCTTATTAAGATGTCACCACAATACTGCCCTACCAGTGAGTCTGTAGGGAGATGAACGATTTTATTGCGCCAAGCGTTATGGCAAGCGTATGAGAGTTGCTTCAGCATCAAGCGAGTCTAACGACTTTGTGTTATTGATGGAGAGAGTTGTAGTTGCTGATGCGTCAAATGATTCTGACAACTTTGCTTTGGTTGCGTTTGCTGCTGGTAGATGCCGCCACGACAGCTGCTGAAAATTCACGTCCGAGGTCATCGATTCGGCGTAAGTGTTGGTCGGTATTCTGCCAATTCGTAGGTTGAATTCCTCCAAGGGTAGAACTCGCGATCTTCCGGTTTGCAGCCGAGAAACTTATCCACTACACAAAAGTGACCACTGATGTTTAGTGGCAGTTACTGACTTAAGATGTCCCCACATGCTTTATTGTAAGCCTAGTTTTAACTATGTTAACATTAACAAGGTGACAGGTTTCATATTTGAGAATGCCTCGATTATCCTAAATGTATTGTTTTCAATTGTTTGCATGTTGGATTAAAATGAAATTCTGAGTTATGAACGTAGAAAATACCAATTTATCTATGATCAAATCTAAGTTATTTCCCACCAAAACGCATTATCTTCAACGCCAACCTTTCCAATTCTTTTGCCCTAATATTTTATCATGATTGGCTTTAAATGAATATACCGTTGTTATTCATTTAATGCTGCCTTTACACATTTATTTAATGATAATTTCAAATAAAGAAGAGTGGGAAATGATAGTGTTAGAATAATAATTTAGATGTCAAAAGCGCTAATCTTACATGACAACAAAAATAAAGGTACTTTTTTCATTATACGGGCACAAGATGTCGCCAATGTAAGCCAAACGCGATTCAAGTCGCCGAGAAAAACGAATGACAAAAGAAATTCCGCCACATTTGACTTAATTTTTCATTTTGGCGACTTTTTGGTTACTTTCCACTTTTTCCAACTAACGATTACTTGGCGATTTTTTCGTTGCGCCCGTATAACGGAAAAGTACCCAAATAAAACATTAGTATACTCATGCAATTTTTTAAAGTCAAATTATCGATAGAATTAAAAACCAGCGAAATTAGTCTTCCTAAAATTTTTCTCTTATATTTTCTAATAAAGATGTCATATCAGAGGATGATTTGCATGGCATTGGGATACAATAATGAATCTTTGGCGAAATATTAATCTTTGATGTTAATTCAATATTTTTATTGAATTCATCGAGTTCCTTGACGAGCGTCTTGGCGATTAATCTCTGGCATGCGATTAATGGTATCCGAAAAAGCGAATTTGTGTTAAGACGATATTTCCCCAACAATTGAAACAGAAATGCGACACAAAACTATATTTATAGTAACAAAATTTCATTTCAAATTTGATATACTTAAGCCATTCTGTTTTTGAGTTATCACTTTTACACGCTACTGAAAGTACAGACTGATATACAGTAAACTCCTAGTCTGTCTCAAAATTTGACACGTGACTTAACTATAGATGTTAAATCCGTGAATCGAATTTCATTCATCTTACTCTATTCATTTTGTTTTTATAGTATTGACTTATAGTCGAATAGCTGGACAGACAGACTAAAGGAATTTTGTTCCAAATTTGAGTGAAATTTACAAATTTAGTAAAAAGATGGAACATCAAATTTCACTCGCCTACTAAAAGTGTTTGGAATTATCTTAGTCGCAGACAGCCAGACTAATGAACAATAAATTGTATTCAAAAATTCCAAAATTGTATTTTTCAAATTCAGAGTGGTCTAAAACAAGGAGAGATTCGATAAAGCCGCTTTCAACTATCACTTTGACTAGTTGTCTATACCACGTTTCAAACATAAATTATCAGCGTTAAGGAACCAAAAATGAAAAAAAATGATAAACTCCAGAAATCAAATACTTAACTAAGAGCAACATTCAAATCCGAATTTGCAGCATCAAGTCATTATATATATGTTAAGGTAAATGTAATTAATCTGGTTATATTTATAAATATATATTATTTCATATTCGAATAAGATTAAAATTAAAAAAAATTATTAAAAATTATTATATTTAGAGTGCTTTAATGTTGTTACTATTCTATTTGTTGTAATTTTGATTCTGTTGTATTCCTTTTTACTTTGCATATATTTCTAATCTACTTAGATTCACCTGTATGTTGATAGTAGCAGCATTAGCGTTCGATTCCTATTTTTAGTTCCGTTTCCGTAATTAGTTTCGTTTCCTCTTATATTGCTAATTTATATATATAACCTGTTATTATTCATTATGATCCCTAAACTTAGTATTATTATGAATAACCACAGATAATTAAACAAAATTAATGGATTATTCATATTTACCATAACATAAATAGAATTGAAATTGCACTGGATGAACAGATTTATTATTAACATCGATAATCTATTTTTTATTAGTCAACGTAGATGGTAATGCAGGAGTGACAACGGTTATTATTAAGGGTTTTAAAACAATTTACAATTACTAAAGTTTAAAAAATGCTTTTGGCATAAAAATTGAGAAAATTAATGGGAAAAACAGTCTGAATTATAAAAATGCCAAATATAAAAATCAGTACTATTTTAGTAATGCAATAAATACACTCTTAAAATATTTTGCTTCCAAAAAAATATTTTCATGAACGAAATGTAAAAGAATATACATGAATATAGCATGCCACTTTAAAAAAATATATTTGAACCTCCCCCCCCCCCTTCTTTTTTCCCTTTACTTCAAGACCCAATAATCAAGATTTCAAATTTTGAGGCAGCAAACTGACAATTCAGTTGAAAATTACCCACAATAAATTCTTCCTTTTCCAACAATGCAACAAAAATGATCCAATAAAAATGTTAATATTCCTTTCAATTTTATTTTTAGAGAATTCCGATAAAAATAAGATCACATAAAAAAATTTTTTTTTAATTTTATTTTTATTTTAACGAATCTATAAAATGGGAAGGAAACCTTTTCACTTCATTTCGAAACAGACTCCCCAACGCCTTGTCCGACATCACCAATGGAAATGAGGAAGCCTGACCAAGAACTCATTACAAAGACAGTAGAGGCTTCGCGTATCGATTGGGATCAGATCGATATACGGAGAAGAGGCTTCATTTTCATCGAATTCACCGTGCCGAGAACTTTCAGCAGCTAAGCGGAGAGAAGGGGGCAATTTGGAGTCGGGACATTTTCAATAATTCTAAAAGGCTTTAATTTTAACAGGAGGGGTGGTGGGGGAGGGGGGTGAAGAGATTAAACGTGGCTACAGATGGTAATTGGCGAGTTACGCGTGGAAACTATGGAAATGTAAAGGATTAAATGTAAAGCATTTGCTTAGGAAGTATTAGTGTTCCGACTATATACTATCAATCCAGAAACAAAGAAATGTAAGAATTTTATCTACGAAAATTTGTTGAACATTTAGAATAAATATACTATGCGCATCTTTTTACGTAAAAATATTTTTATATTTGGACACTATATGCATCTTTTTACATAAAAATATTTTTATATTTGGACAAATTTCCGTAGATAAAATTCTTACATTTATTTGTTTCTGGATTGATAGTATCTGCATTTGGCTGGAATTAAGCTGCAGTTGCGCTTTTCCACTATATGCATCTTTTTACATAAAAATGTTTTTATATTTGGACAAATTTCCGTAGATAAAATACTTACATTTCTTTGTTTCTGGACTGGTTTGAATCCCTGTCTGAGGGTGACCCTTGAGAAAGTCCTCAGACCGGATTCTTTATTAATTTGATTCCTAGGTTGAAATTGTTTCAATTGTACTAATATTTATTCTAAAGTTGTTCCGATTATATACATGAGTTTCTTAATTTTCCTATATTTGGTAAATGTTTTATTTTAGTGGTGGAAAAACAACAAACAAGAGTAAATACTTTTTAAAAGAAAAATACCTGAGACAGTAATAAATGTCTAATGGACGTTCTAAATAATTCTAACCAAAAATAATTTATACTTATAATAAAGCTCAATGTGTGTGTGTTACTGCGCTACAGGCCAGACCGTTGGACCTACAGCAACCAAATTTGGTACATGTATACCTTGGAAATAGCGAATGTGCACCTAGGAGCCCCCTTTTTTGAATTTTTAATTAGAATTTGAGTTAGTTAAAAATTAAGAGAAATTTCAACGTTTTTCCGCTATAACTTTCGAAAATATAATCGCTCAATCATGATTTTTACATCAAATTAAATATAAAAAATTAGCTTTCTAATGGTATCAGTGTTTTAACATATAACTTAAGGCTCTATTTTTAACGAATATTTAAAGAAACATTTTAACCCCATTTTTCAACAATATATTTCGAACAAAACAATAAAATTTAATATGCACGAGCACGTTGATGGCAGAAGATAGTAACCTTCATGTATTTATTTGAAAGCTAAAGTGTCAAGAATATTTCGTATAATATAATTCCTCATAACTAAAATAAATTTAAAAATTTTCTAAATTTTATACCCATGTTTCTAGACCAAAGTATTATTATTCTCATCATTTAAATCTTTTTGAAAGTAAAAACCTGAATTTTATGATGAATGTAAGTAATTTTTGTTGAATAATTCTTGAAATATTACATAAATTATTCAGTAGTACATATAATGATTTTCTTTTACTTATATTAAAGAATACTTGATTTCAGTAAAAAAATGTTTTTACATCAATGTGCTGTTTAATCATTTCCACTTTAATTTAGAAATTTCGGGAAAGTTGACATATAATTAGAAAGACATATAGTACACTACGGGCTTGAGACATTTTTAACTTCATAAGACTATCACAATTCGAACCTTAAAAATAATTTGAAGTAGCTATTAAAAGAGAAGTTATATAAAATATTTAATCGACAACGGCATTACAGAAAGTATTTAACTCATAATTTTAAAAGCAGTAAGATTGGCGAACCAGCTGGTCGCCAAAGACGGGTAGTAAAGTATAATTTGCACAAGACTTCCATCCAAATATTCGCGATCTTAACTGATATGGTTGCCTAGCAAAAGTTTCTAAAAATAAATTCGAATACCATTTATTTAAATTTAAAAAAATCTAAGATTTAGAGGAGTAAAATTACCTAAAAAATATTATCTACCCACTAAAAAAGATAGCTCAAAGAACTAGTTATCAAACAAATAACAAATGCAGTTTTATGATGTGCTCAAACAAACAAGTAAATAAAAATGCATAAATCTCAAGTCACATCTGGGAAAATTTCCCGCGAAAGAGCAACAGTTTCTCTTTACTTTCCTGTTATTTTTTTCCCAAACGTCCAATCCTCTTGTAATACAACGAAAAACAGCTGCAATGACTAAACCGAGGTAGTCACACAATGGTTCTTTTCAATAAATCAGTTGATAAGAAAACACGTTGCCAAAATTGCGAAGGAAATTGTCTGAGATAAAATGTAGCGACACAAGTTTCCGAAATCCGATTTCTTTCTATTTAACTTGACGTGCTCCACGTTGGCGAAGGTAGAATTTTGTAATCGATTTTTCCTTCACTTTCTAGATAAGTTAGAATTTTGATATTTTGTATTTTGTCTCGCTTAAAATGTGGGCAGGTTCGACCAATAGGGTAAAATTGATAATTTAGAAGATAATGGTTAAGTACTTTTGCTCCACATTTTTTTAAAAAATCTTCAAAGATAATTGTAACAATTTGTAGCCAAATCAGAAGTTTCAAAGCAACTTTATGGCCTCTATCATAAAAATGATGGTAACATTTATCGAAGTGGGGATTAAAAAAAACTGGTTCATCGATATGACAACTGTCTGCGTAGAAAAGTAAAATGAGCGTATGCAACTTATGGTAATAAATTTTTTTCTTCCTCGACTCATATGAGAACATGTTATGGTTTTGGTTTTTTTGAAGTCTCAAAATGAACAAATGGAAAATTTGTAATTTATTGATCTTGATGTATCAATTTTTTTTGCTTCTAGTGTTATTAAAAAAGAAAGAGGAGATTGTTACATTATACGACTTATCGCCAAAAAATAAAGTTACAGCTTGGCACAAATATCCGTTATGTAACTAATTCTATCTGGCCAACAAAAGGCTGGGGGGGGGCATAAAAAGTTATCGTCCAAAGAAGCACGAAGAAGAAAACGAAACTGAACGCGAAACAGTTTTATATTACACACACACACACTAAATTTTCAATTTTTCTAGGAAAAAATTTTTGAGATGATGGAAGGGGAAAAAAAGATTTTTTTTAAAAAATACTGACGAATGCGTAATCTGATAGGCACGTAATTGTTTCAAACCGGTTTCAAATGTTTTTTTTATTAATATATCAGAAAAAAAAATGCAGGATTCGAGCGAAAAAAAGTTTATATTGAGATGTTTAAAAACCATCGATTTTCTAAATAATCATGATTGCAAAATATGAATCATGTGATAGCATGATGTTTTTTTTAGGACCGATACCACATAACGCACATGATAATTTCAAGTTTGCGACTGCGGTCACGGTCAGATGACGAGGACGGTACCTGAACTGGCTCCCCTTTCACCACGCAACACCAGCTGGAGGACGTTTGGCCTGATAGCAGATTTCAATTTTTAAAAAATACTGATTTTATTTTGTTTTTTCCTACGATGGCATGTTTTAGTTTAGTAGTATTAACGTTCTGTTATAAAGCAACACTAGGGCTATTTAGAAGGGACCTCGTGATTTTGAACCATGGTCAGATGACGAGGACGGTACCTGAGCTGGCACCCCATTCACCACGCCACGCCACACTAGCGAGAGGACGTTTGGCCTGACAGATTTAACGAGCAAGAGACCCCTTACACGACGGTTCTTCGGTGGAATCGAGTCTAGAACTTGAAACAATCCGGTTCCGAAGCCGAGACCTTACCACCAGGCCAGGGGCCACCTAAGATCTCATACAGGAGCCTTAAAAAATAACGACTTTTAAAAATTAAGTACGGGCATTAACTCCGATAAACCAGCTCGTCACCAAGAAAGGCTAATATTATTACACCAAAACACTAAAAACAAAATGCACAACCCTAAGAATTAATCACCTTTTCATGCATATTTCATTCTAACTTTACATAAAAGGTTCGACAATTAGCTGAAATAATTATTTGCAAATGCTGAATTGATCAAATTTGAAGGAATATGAGGTTCTACCAGTCACCCTGGAGTGACAAGGGATTTCGTTTCTGACACAAGCACTTAATTTCCCCCAGCTGTAAAAAAAGGGGTGGAGCAAGGTGTGGCGCACAAACAGGTGGGAAATCCCATGACGGTCGTATTATCCCACAATTACATAATAGGACCGTCAGGAGCAAATGATTCTTTCATTATGAGTCATGATAAGGATAATTTATTCCATGAGTACTCGGTTAAATGAGCTGATATCAAATAAAGTATGAATACGAGTTATGTGAATAAATCATGTTAGGAAAAATGGTGCCATTGCGAAAATTTAGCAAGCATCAGATGGTTACTAGAAAAGTCATTTATCCAAATATTTCATACAATTTAATGAACTAGATTTTTAAAAATGAAAGAAAGTCTCATTTTAAGTGCTGCAGTTAAGATAAAAAATAAAATAAAATGGTTTTAATACATATAAGAGAGCAAGAAATCTCTAAATTTTAATATTTATGATGGAGCAGGCAATATGACGAAATCATTTTGTGGTGGAATGTAGATTATTATAATATGTGCAGGAAGCAACAGGACTTATGTTTTCAGGAACATTTCTTTAATAACCACATTCACACACTGAACAAACACAAAGACAAGATATAACAAAACATTCACGCGCAGCTTAACAGTACAGTCTCGCATCTCATTCTCATTCTCATTACACTCGCAATGCATTATGGGATGGCCAATCAGGCATCGCCACCTAGTATCCAAAAGAGAAGATAAAAATATATGTAACTGCTAAAGTTTGCAATATTTTACAGGGCAAACCACTTTAGTATGAAGTTACTTTGAGGGTAGCAGATATGTACAAAGAAACGGCATTTCAAAAAATTAGCTTAAAGAGTATGCACACACTAGATTTCTTTTAATGTTAACTTTAAAAACCCAATTTTTTCACAGTATATATGTTTAAACTCATTTTAATAAGGGAAAACCATATTACTCTAATTATTACTTAATTAATACTTAATGAGCTAATTATCATATTTTTTGAAGTAATTTCTTAAATCCTAATTTCATGTTGTCTGCCTCAATAAAGTTATAAAAATGTAGTTTTTTTTAAACAATTTTTTTTCCTTAATAACAAATAGAAACAGTGAGATTTTTTCCGTAAATTTAATTTCAAAATAGCTATGAAAAATTGATTTCTATAAATATAACTTTGATTGAAGCACAAAATATCCACTGTTTCATAAAGATTATTTTGATACCTAAATAATTGTATTTGATTTTTGTAGTTGTTAAGTAATGATTGTTTGAATGAAGCAACATAGTGAAAAAATATTCTTCATAAAATGTGTTAAAAACACTGAAACTAGAACTTTTAGTTAACATACCTAAAAAAATTCCTTGTAACACGAGAAATATTGCGAATATGGACAACTTCTTGCTATCGTTTGAAAGCTAAATGATCAAGGAACATTTAAAAGCAATAAAAAATCCTATATTTTGAAAGATTTTCGTAATTTCAAGTGTGTACGTACTCCTTAATCAAAATTTCAAATTTCTGAGCACATTTACACGTTTATTTTAAACTACTATATATTTAGAAAATCAGATTTGCAGTGTTATTAACTTTACTTTTGTAGAATTGTTTTCTCCAATTTCAACAATATTAAACGTTTTGAATGTGTCGTGTCCTTTATTACAAATTTCTTCATCGTTTTAACTACTGGATTAATACTCAGGCTTGTTAAGACAATATGAAACACATTTTTTGGCCATATTAAATAATTGAACTCAATTGAGAGTATATTTTAAAATATGATTAAAAAGACGAATAAAGTTTAAAATATTATCACGTTGCGATGTTAGAGGTAACAGATTCGAATATCCTTTAAATTTTTATTTCATTAATTTTTATTAACAAAATATTCTTATACATATTTTATACCATTCAAAACTAACTATTTTAAAATATATCTAAGTCTTTGCTTAAATGAAATACCCTGAAGTATTTTTTAAATGGTATTTGCGAATTAAGATTATAAAGCATCTATAATAAATCATAATTTATTCAAAATGAAAATATTCACTATGAAGTATTTTATGTAACCATTCAAATTTATTTAACTATTTTAGAATATATCTAACTCTTTACTCAAATAAAATACCACAAAGTACTTATTAAAATGGTATTTACGAATTTTTTTTTAAAAACGAAAGTTTGAAATAGTGTAGGGCACCTATAATAAATCATAGTGATTGATTTTATAGTGATCATATTGATTTTGAATAAATTATACAAATAAAGTAGAATAAAAAAATCACTGAATTCATGATTTTTTGAAAATTAAATTGGCACTTATACATCGCAGAAAGTATTTCATATACTTCAAAAATGGACAGAAACCAGAAGACTGCTATTTGAAATGCAAAAATAATAAACTTAAAGACAATATTTCTACGTAGATAAACAAGCATCTTTTATAACAACTGACATAGTTCCAGAATTTTCAGGTACCTTTTCATATAACATAAGTCAATTTTACTACGATACTGAAAAGCTAAGTTATAAATATCGTTACACATAATCACATAAAAAATCTTGATAAAGAGTTGCCGATCAAGATGGCGTCGAGGAACTTTAGAAAGTTAGAAAATTGATTACAGAAAATATTATAAAGAAAATTTCTATAGTGTCTATAATAGTATCAACAATTTCTTTATTGCACGTGTGCATAAATTTAATCGCGAAAGTATTTGATGCCAGTATAAATATCACTTTATGCTCAAATATGTCAGTGAAAATATTTGGTACAAGTACTAATATATTCATAACTATAACTTCAAATATTCATGTGAATATATACAATATATATCACACTGGGGAGGGGAAGTACCTTAGATATGAGATTGAGGAGCTTCCTGTATAATGGTTGATTCACATCATACAGGTGAGAACAGATATGGCGAGGGGGTCGGCTACCCACTACCGATGACGGGAAGTACCTCTCACAGAAAGGCTTATACTATGGCAGATGATCGAATTTAGGACTCCTCAGTTTCCATCAGTACTATTGCAGTGGTCTTATTATTCAGATTTATTTGTGTGCCATAGAGTGGATCGGAGAACACAATTTATTATATATACAATACATTATATAACACGATTTCGTTTAAAATAATGCATTCGTCTTAAGTCTGAATACGAGTGAAAAGAAATCAGAAAAAAATAAACAGATTTGATAGATAGAAAAAATTACTTATAAATTCCACGAAATTTAGAGCAAAAAAGATCGATTTCCATTTAAATTTCAAGTACATGAGAAAAATATAATCGATATCAACTTTAAAATTCGATAGCACACACATTATCTATTCTTTCATCGTTACGGAGAAATTAAGTTTGTTTTAAAAATCACCTGAAAGGACAACCAGAAAGCTTTGATCATTTATAACATTTGACCTAGAGCCAATCCTCTCAAAACCTATGAAAGCATTTCTCCTAAAAATCCCTCGCTAAATTCAAATAGGTGTCTCTTTTCCCTATAGTCTTCCCAGTCCCGGTTAAATTAAAGAACGCTTTGTCCCCAATTTTAAGTCTGTAATTAGCCCTAAGCACGGCGATAAACACTGCCGGCGTCCCCCAAGTAATCCCTGGTAAGCGCTTTTCTTTACCCTTTAAGCTGGAAGAGCCTTTAAAGGAGGTCCTCGAAGAGGACTATTTATATAATTAATCCGCCTCCAACATGGAAAGGAGTCCTCCACCATGTCTTCCCCAAGAGTGTCGTGCAATGGTCTTTAATTACGTTATCAGGCCGGCGTGGAATGGACCGAATTTATTTTCCGAGAAATTCACCGAAAGTTCGTTTTCCTTACGATACAGTTTGGGAGATAAAAATTAAACATTGAAAGTTGTCGACTCTGTTCCCTACAATTAGAACAAAGATTGTTCGAAAAAATGCACAATTGCTGTAGGATAGTTTCAAACGATACAATTCATTGACAGTACGATTCTGGATAAGATTACCGAAAATTGTTGCAGAGGTATTTTATATACATTCTGCAACTAAAAAGTTTATAACCAAACAGCTAAAAGTTTATAATTCTTAGTTCTAATTGAAATTTATTGGTTTCGCTCATATTAAAGTAATTCTTATATCAACATTCTCTCTGTTCTAATCATTCTTTATATCAGTATGAATTCCTGATCACTTTGGTATCACTTGTAGGTGTTCTGATAAGTTTGGCAGAGGAGGATCACCAGATCACTTGTGTGTGTTCCTGATCACTTTGGCAGAGAAGACAAGCAGATCATTATTTCCTTTTATTCGGAATTCTAGCTTTATCTGCTAGCTCTCTTAATTACAGCACTAAAATGCATTTTTATAGCTTCATACTATATTAAATACTTGACATCTTTATCAATGAGTTTGTTCGTTGGAAATTTTGGTTGTGTTTAGCTTCAAATAAAACTCTCATGCAATATTATTTGATGTTTTATGATTCGCCAAAAGCAGTATTTTCAGCAACAAATTATAACAGATATTAAAGACGTATTATTCCAATAACATCGCACCTGGTTCAATAAATTGTGTACATGAACCTCACGAGCGGAGTCGAATTTCATAACATCATATTTTTTAATTTAAGTATATTCCATTTTGCATATTGTCTTTTAAAACAACGTCGTTTCGTTTTCGGATTCCTCAGTAAAGTATCCAAAGATAATTAATATGATCTTAAAATTTTGGCTTTCAACAAATGAAGGAAATGGAGTGATTAAATACTTGATAAAAGAATGAAAGCAATTCGAAATTAACACAACAATGAAATCTACATCAACAATCAAAAGTGATTAAAAAATAATAATAATTTTTTTTTGAAATCTATGAAAAACAATTGTAATACATGTGTAGGGGTTATGCAACATCTCAAAATCTACGAAACGATGTAAATATGATGCGCGTTCAGATGACGAGGAACTTGAAACTTCAAAATACTTTTTGTCTATGAAAAAAACAAGGATTTAACTATCATATTCTTTTAAGAAAAGCTACGCTAAATTACAATTTTTTTCTTTAAAATATTAAGTAGAACAATTAGAAATGTTATTGAAACATCTATCTATATATATATATATATATATAGCAATTTTATATAATTTTCTACTTTTAAAATTAATATAAAAACTAGTCAGAAATAAATTATAAAAACTACAAATAACAAGCTCTTACAATTGCTAAATTAAGAAACAATATGGAATTTAATAGCTGCAATACACAACTTCTAATTAACCTTTAGTCTAACTTATAAAATTTTTGTTAATGCAATCATATTACTAACATAAATTATTGAATTCTAATTACATAATGTAATTTATTAAATAGACTATACAAAATTTAATTGAGGAAGGAAAAAATTCGACATCAAAGTAAATATAAAGACATGGAAGATGAAGTCATCATTTAGTCTCGAGGTGTTTTAGTAAATTCGGCATGTACCAAAAAAAAAAAGCCTACGAAGTCATTTCTGCTATAAATTAACCTCAACGCTTCAAAAACGAACCTTCATTAAACTTTTAAAAAAATATATTCAATCTCTCCTTCGCTCAAAAACTAAACAGAAAAGTTTTTACTCCTTCGAAATATATTAGAAGTTGCTCAAAACAGATCAATTTTCCACACTGTCTTTTTCTTTTTGTTTTTTCTGATACAGGAGGAGAATCAAAATTCTTTTTACTGAATGAATGAAGAAAGAATGAATGAGTGAATGAATGAACGAACGAACTCAAAAAGAATAAAATATTTCCAAATAATAAAGCAGGCAAGAAAATATGGGGGAAAAAAGTGAAGAGAAAAAAATGTCGTGCAGCAGTATTTAATCATGTATCATTTTCTTCAAAATGCAGTCAGGGTTCATTTACTTCCATTAAAGAAGGTTCTCTCCTCTCTTTTCACAGCCGCTTTGCCATTAAGATGTTGCCTTTGAAGCGAGTTTCTTTCTTTTTTTAAAAAAACAGTGAGTTGGCACGTAACGATGTAAACAAAAGGTAATAAATTAAAAATATCCGACTCCCCACCACGAAAAAGGGAATTTCAAAACATTTTAATTTCTGGAAAGTCAACAAAATGGTGCTGGTAATTACGAAAAGAGTTTCTTTTTTACTTTTTAATCCAAGCTGTTAGACTACAAAGACTAGGTTCTTAAAATTTATCCAGCTGTTTCACATTACGTTTTTAATTCGTAAATATCTTTGGCGAGTTTTATTTTTCTAACAAACATTTCCTCCGTCTCTCTCTATATATAAAAGATAATATTACAATAGAATAAGTGATGCAAAGGGCAAATTAATTAAAAACATTTGAGTCAAAGCAGGCGCAAGTTTTCATTGTTTAGTTATACATGCCGTAATGTCTCTCTATTATAATAAAAACTACGTAAAAGTTGCGTTTTATCCACATTGTTAGTAAAATAGTGAACACTTTTCTCACGACGTTTGAGCAGGTGACACGTTCGTTCCAAAAAGCAGATACAAGTTGCCAGTGTTGAGTTATGCCAGTCGTAATATTTAGTATATCAAAAAAAAAAAAAATGTAAACAGTTTTATTCGCTTTGTGATTGGTAGAATAGCCGGTCATCTGACTCATGATGACTGAACAGGGGACTCGCTCGTTCAAAAAACAGGGGCAAGTTTTCAATGTTTAGTCATTTCTGTCCACAATATTCAAAAAGTAATGTCAACCTTGTGTTTTATTCACTTTGTGATAGGTGAAATAGTGAGACATTTCACTCATAACGTTTGAGCAGGTGACTCGTTCGTTCAAAAAGCAGAAGTAAGTATTCAGTGTTTAGTAATGCAAGTCTTAATTTATCTGCAAACATTAAAAAACATGTGTAAACATTGTGTTTTATTCACTTTGTAATTAATTGAATAGCGATTCACTTGACCAATAAAGCTCAAACAGGTAACTCTATTCTTCAAAAATCTGGTGCAAGTTTTCAGTGCTTAGTTATACTTGTCGTAATGTGTCTGTTATATATATATTTTTTAAAAAAATATGTACGTATTGCGTTTTATTTGTGATTAGTAGAATAGCCACAACTCGTTCAAAAATCAAGCGCAAGTTTTAAGTGTTTAATTATGCTTATCGAAATGTGTATTATATTAAATATGCAGACATTGCGTTTCATCCTCGTTATAATTGGTAGAAAAGAGTCGCATTTGAGACCCCTGGCACATCAGGTTTGTTTTTAAAACATAATGGAAAATAATATTACTTTGTAGTAAATATTTATATAGAACTTGACGATAAAATAGCGATGAAAAAGTAAAACTTTAACACCAAATGAGTTTGAAATACCATTATTTGTTAATTCTGCTTTCAGGCACACTGTTAATGGCAACACTAATAAACAGCCTTCCGGTTTGTTTATCTTTTTTCGAGTAACAGGCATTTTTTGTCTATCCGGCTACTAACCATCTAAATACTTAAACAATACACATTAACCTTGAATTGTTTTTGTTAAATAGTAATAAGGCACTCAGCGATATTAGAGGGAAAAATTGCGAAGAAAGATTAAGCCAGAATCTGGCAATTTGAAAATAAAAGCTGATCGTAAAACTGCTACGTAGGCAGCAAAACGTGAAAAATTGATTGAGCGATTTGCTTATAAGGGCAAATAATTCGAATTAGATTTTTCTTTGAAATAACATCTGAAATCTGCAAACTTTGCAATCAAATTATTGTGGTTCCACCTAGATTTAACTGCACTTAATTTTTCCTAATTTGTTTTGAACAGTGTTTAATTTTTTTAAAAAAAGAAAAGCTAGATAATATGATGCAATAGTTAAATTAATGTTCAATTTGAAGCAAAATTTGATATTTTAAAAATTTGAACAATGTATGCATAAGTTCAGATGAATGGACTCTACTTTTTTTAAAAAAAGCGACTTAAGATTACTATCTTGAACAAATTTGATAAGATAATGCAATTTCTGTATTCTATATTACGCAAATTCGATTTCCGTTGGAATAAGGTTTGAAATCCGCAAATTTTGAGATCACAATGATTTACAGCGATTCCCACACAGTTTATACAAATGAATTCCTAATCCACAATTTTTAATAAATTTTGTAAATAATACTGTTAAGAAAACTTTAACAACAATATGCAAATTAAAATGATACATATTAACATACTATGAAAAAAATTATAAATAATTGTAAAAAAATTACTATAAAATTACTGTAAAAAATTTTTATATCACGACAAAACTAGAGGTTAACTACGAAGTCTTATTAGAAAATAGCCGCCTTTGGCGACCAGCTGGTTCGCCATGAGTAGTGGGTTCTAAAATTTTCAATTAAATCACATATTCATTAGCCTTGAAGTAATTCCGGTTATCAATTGGCCTGAAATTAATATTTTCTTTAAGATGATGGACTAAAAGTTCTAAAGGAAAGCGTTTTTCTAATAATATTCTTTTAATTTTATAAATCAGTCCGTTTTAATGATTGATTTAGAAGACTGATTGATGAATAAACTTTTATTTAAAATATTAATAAAAATATTTTGTAAAAGTATGGCTTACAGAGCAAACTATGAAGAAATCTAAAACTCATTATTCATAAATGCATTGTTTGACCCAAACTATATAAAGTGTAATTATTTACTTCATTTAGATCAAATTAATAGTATTAAACAATATTTATGCCTATTAATAATATTTTACAAATTGGCCATTGGAAAGGAATTTGAATGCATATCCTGTATAAATTCAATCCTGTATAAATAAAGATAATTTATTCAATTAATGATTTAAATATTGCAAACGATCATAGAATCCTTTGCCTTGCATTCTTTAAAGAAAATATCACATTTTATATTTATTTTATTTTAACCAGTTGCATGCTAAAAGTTGCATTTCTTCAGATTTAATTTGCAATGATAGTTTTTTTTTTTTTTAATTTGAACTTCCGTCAAAATGATGGCAACACGGTGATAAAACATAATTTTTTCCCTTTGACGTGCTCTTACAGATTTTATAAAAACCTTAGCTTTGTATTTATTTTTTTAGAAACTATCACATTTTATAATGAAAAAAAAAATATTGAATTAATGATACAGATATTGCAAACGATAATAGAAATATGCCATTAAGTCGGGATTCCAATGCATATCCTGTCGAAATTCGATCAGGTTTACCGTAAATAAACATTTGTTGAATAAATGATTTAGATATTACAAACGGTTATAGAAACCTTTGCTTTGCATTTATTTTTTTAGAAAATATCACATTTTATGTTTCTTTTATTTTATCCAGTCACGTGCTGAAAGTATCATTTCTTTAGACTTGATTTACGATGATAGTTTTTTTTTTTTTGAACTTCCGGCATTTTTTTATTTTATTCAGTCACGTGCTAAAAACATGTTTAAAATATTTCTTTAAAAATTCGTTAAAAATAGAAGCTTACGTTATAAATTTAAAAAACTGATACCGTTAGAAAGCTAATTTTTTTTATCTTTAAATTGATATAAAAATCATGTTTGTGCAATAATATTTTCGGAAGTTATAGCGGAAAAACGTCGCAATTTCACTTAAATTTTAATTAATTCAAATTCTAATTAAAAATTTAAAAAAAGGGCTCGGAGGTGCACATTCCCGACCTCCAAGGTATACATGTACCAAATTTGGTAGCTGTAGGTCCAACGGTATGGGCTGTAGAGCGCCAACACACACACACACACACACACACACACACACACACACA
>JAPMOQ010012849.1:2074970-2108512 GCA_026543055.1 Argiope trifasciata
CACACACACACACACACACACACTGAGCTATATTATAAGTATAGATATAGATTAAGCAGGAAAACCGTAATTATTTCAATGTAGAAGCTCTCAGTTTATAAAGGAAGCTAAGACATGCTTCAATAAAGAAACAAAACAAAAAATTGATACGCATTTTCTTGAATTTTAAATAAGGTTGTAGCCAATTTAAAAAAAAACCAATTTCATTCCTGAGTGAGACGAATCGACCCATAAAAATTCCACAAAGATCTTTTAAATCTTTAACACGCGTTCCAGACAAGGAAACGAGTTTTGAGGTAATTCCATCATCACGCGAATTTCACAGTTCCATTATAATATCATTCTACTCTTCCTCTTTGTAAAAAAGGAGAGAACTAGCCATATCACCACAACCGCAACCACTGAAAACCAAACTTAAGTCGCCCCCCCCCCTTCTCATTACTTCTGATGAATGCGCAAATGAGATCCGATAGGAGATAACCATCCTCCTCACACTGCAGACGATCTGCGTGTGCGGGCTTATGCCAGCGTGGCTTTCCATACATAAATATAAGACGATTTACGCGACGGCCTGGAAGATGTACCACCTCCGTTTTGTTTTCACGGTGTGTCGCTTTCTTTTTTACTATCCTTTTTAACCCCAACCGTAACGCCATCCTAATTAAAGGGGTGGAGGGGGGAGGGAAATCGTTAGGCTCCGTTATTTGGGGGTCATCCAAGGATGGTTCGGGCGAAAATTCGGAAGATGTTCGCGTGCGGCGATAATCATCGCGAAGTCGTTTATTTTTGTTGCTGGTGGTGGTTGAAAACTTTTTTTCGGGGGAGGAGGACTAACGAGGTTGTGTAATGACGGGGTGTAAGGGGGGGGGGCAGATCAAACGACGGAAGGGAGGATTGGAAGTGAAGAGACTCGTCATCAACTGGGGAGAGGGTGAGAGGTGGTGATTTTCACAGCCGCCGGGAGTGAAAAAGGAGTATGGAGAGAACGGATAATGGAGTTTTGTGGCGGATAGGATGCAAGTTTTCTGGAGAGTGCACTTCTACAGGACATGAATGTTAAGCAGCGAAATCCGTAAATTGGGACGGATAGCTATGGAAATGGGTTATGTGTGCATTCGAAAAATGCAGGAATAACATTTTAAAACTAAAATACCATTTTGGAAAGGAGTTTCTTGGAGAATAACATTTCGTGGAATGAATTTTCATTAAAAAAGATGGATTCCAAAGGAATATAAAGTCCGATTAAGATTTTTTTTTAAATTTAAGATACAAACAGAAAATAAATAAAGGACTTGTTTAAGGTTAGGAATTTGTAAGCCATTCACTGTTTAATGCTTCTCATTTTTGTCATTAGATAATTCGAAATTCATTCGCATAATTTGAAGATTTTTCATAAGTTAGAAATAACTGATGCAAATTGTGTGTGTTTTTTATTATTATGTACTTACCTGCTGTTGCAAATGGTGAATGTAGGGACCAGCTACAAAATGTAAAGGCAACAAATAAAGATTTGTTGGAGTGTCAAGCTAGTCTCGAATTGGAATATTTGTCAGTCTGATTGCTAGATAGGGACCAGCCACAAAATTTAAAAATAACAAATAAAGATTTATTTAGAATGTTAAGCTTCCCTTGCGTTTAGATATCTGACAGCGTTTCGTAATAGACACTCCAATGTACTTTAATAATACATTGAATTTACATCATTGTCGTTTATTTGTGATTATATTTTTACATCATCCAGTTTATATGCATAAGGAATTACAGTTTAATAATGAATAAAATTTTGCGATGAAAAAGCAAAAGACGATTATTACTTTCATAGATATGCAGCCAATATTTCCCAGAAACTTGGGGAGAAATAAATATTACATATTATGTCATCTTAGTTCAGAATGCATCCTAAACTTTTAAAAAGCAAATTCAGACATAACTTCCAATGAGCCAAACATCCTAAATATCTTTTTCGAATTATTTTTAAGAGGATGATATGATACATGGTTCAAACATTGTTGTAACAGAGCAAATATAGTAGAATCAATAGAATGAATTGATACAAAAATATCACTATTAAAAGGATAAAAATGGAACAAATATACAATACTGAAAGTGAACGTGTGTTTGTGCCTGCATTGTTGGATTTCTACAGGTCGGACCAACGGATCTGGTTGGTTGGTTGGTTGAGTTGCGTTTTACGGCGCAAGAGCCATGTTTGACTAAACTGCGCCAAACACTAAATATATTCACTCTTCATATTTTATGTGATAATAACCATCTCGGTAAAAGAAAATTTAAAAGTTTTAAATAAAAGAGCTTAAATAAGTTTGTATATATTTACATCTCTAAGAAATTTAAAAAGCTCAGGGTGAGGATTTTCTCAAATCAGTTGGCTTAAGGTAACGTTAGAACCATTGGAACAGGAACAGAATCGAAGGCAATCTAACTGTACATGAAAGATTGATTAAATTAAACGCAATCGATATTCTTGTTGAATAAACTAATCGCCAAAAGTAATTAATCAATAATTTATAGAAATTTTAAACAAATATGATGCAGCACTGATGATTCAGAATTATTTGCAGCAAAGTTATATGAGTGAAAATAACATGCATATTTAATAAACAAAAAATCTCATAATCATTGTAAATATGAAATTATGGACGGTTAAATTTTAAAAAAAGTACTGAAATGAACCAACTTTGAAGATGAATTAAACTTTAATGATTAATAGCCTAAGTTAAAAACGGGAGAAACTCGATTTATAACGGTTGGTTATAACCATTCACTCACACGCTCATCAATCAAAACCAATCCAAAACAAGAAGCAAAATTATTCAAAATTGATGGATTAGCTTTCGTTTATTGGCTTTATGATGATATTTGAGCATAACATGACTAACTCTTAATTAAAATTCAATTAGCTATATATGATTAATGACCCAAGTTTAATCAATTCATGCTAAGCATTATTCCCTAAATTTGATATACAAAATTAATAAATTACTATCATGGAATCAAACAAAAATAAATTGTGGTTCGAAACTATTTTATATTCAAAACCGAGAGTTTTCTGCTGTCTTCACTATAACTGAAGGTGTTCGCGTCTCAGATTATCTGCCAAAACTGGTTTAGTTTAATTATTTTAATGTCTCGTAGCGAAGCAACAGACGGGCCATTAAGTGACAGATCTTCGAACCATGATTATGTAACGTGGGTGACAATTTACCTCATCTCAAACTTCTGCGTCATATCGGTTGCTGGAGCTTTTGCACCCGATGGTAAATTTGACGTGCCGTTGAAGTCCACTAACACGAAACGCCGTCTCATATCTGTGTGCTATGACGATTATTTAACATTAAATTTGCGTACGTTACCAGGTTTATAAGCAACTCATGTTTGATGGAATGACGTTTCGGACATGGAACACTTTGGCTTCGAATTCGAGACATAACAGAGTTATATGTCAGAAATTGTGGAGAAATCGTTGTAAAAAGATCTATTCTGCAGAAAGAGATCCAAGAACGGTAAGAAAGGGAAAAAGATGTTTGCGGTGCTCGATGGAAAGAAAAAGGCTTTTTAATTGAATGAGGGTTAGAAAAAATGAACGATTTGAGCTTCTAAGCCGAGACATAACCAATAAAACAATGCATCAATGACGGGGAGAATAGTAAAAAATATGAAGAAATTGTGTAAAAAGGAAGTCCAAGAATGTTATGAAAGGGAAAAGATGCTTTGGGGGCAACATGGAAAAGATGGACAGATTTTTGATGGAATGAGGGCTCGGAAAGGAAGGTTTTGAGATTCTAAGCCGAGGCATAACCAATAGAACAATGCGTCAGTAATGGGGAGAATAGTAAAGAATATGAAGAAATTATTGTGGAAATACCTATTCTAAAGAAGGAAATCCAAGCATGGTAAGAAAGGGAGGAGGATGTTTTCAGTACTCGATGGAAAGAAAGTTTTTTTGATAGAATGAGGGTTCGGAAAGAGGAGGATTTCAGATTCTAAGCAGAGACATAACCAATAAAACAATGCGTCAGTGATGGGGAAAATATTAAAGAAATTAATGTGGAAAGACTTATTTTGAAAAAGGAAATCCAAGAATGCTATGAAAGGAAAAAGATGTTTTCAGTGCAGCATTAAAAAGAAAGATTTTCGCTGGAATGAGGGTTCGAAAGGAGAACAAATACTCTGGGCGGTACAGTGGAGACATATTAACAGAAAAATGCCTCAGAGATGAGAATAATAGTAAATATGAAAAATTTGTCGTGGAAAGACCTTTTCTGAAGAAAGATATCCATGAATGGAAGAAAGGGAGATGTTTTCGGTACTATATGAAAAAGATGGATTTTTGGTGGAATGAGGGATCGAATATGAAAGCCTTTAGTTTCAAAGTCGAGACATACAATTCGAACAATGCGTCAAAGAGGAAAAGAACATGAAGTTGTTCCTGAAAAATCTGCTTGAAAAAAGAAGTCTAAGAATGCTGATTAAAGAAAGGCATTTATGGTGCTGCCAGGAAAAGAGAGATTTATTTCCCCTGTATGTGGGTGGCAAAGATGCTATATCAACAGATTTTCTTCTCAAAATGCGAGGTGATGCAGAAGTCATGTAATGAAAGCCTTGTAACTTTATACATCCTCTAGAAACCATTCTACAAGAAGCTCTAATTACCCTATATTCAATTTTATTTTCATACATTAATGCGTCGTAAATTTGACTGGGCTGGATCCATTGTTCAAGGGAAAAAAACAGAATACATAAAAGACAGGTTTCTGAAAATAACAGTTCATATTTTATCTCGCAGAGAAGGATAAAGTTCATTATTGTTAATACATACAAAATACATACAAACTATTTCATTTGAAGAACAAATATTAAAAACATAAATAAAATTATGTAATGTAATAAAAATGAATTCCAAATTGAACTAATCTCAAAAACTATACAAATCTTTTCATATACCTTATCTTCCCTTTCTCGAAATTTTCAAAAACCGTTATTATACTCTTAAGGAAAGGATTTCTTTCTTTGGCAGAAATTGGGTATAAAAATGCGACTCCAAGAAGCAAAACAAATTCGTTTAAGAAGGATCAAGTGCATGGTAAATAAAGAAGAATTACAAGTAAACAAGCAAATCCTTCTGGAAATCCTAGAAACATTTTTGGATAATAAGGTTATCCTTGTCACTAAACAGGAAACCGGCATTTTCTACAATAAAATCCCTCTTTTTTTACTCAAGAAAAATAACACAAAGAAAAGAAATGAAGAGAGAGAGGGAGAAAGATTCAAATGAAGAACAGCAAGAAAAATCTCGGCAACAACGGGAGAGAACAGAAACTTTAAATACGAGTCTCACAAAAGACAACAACCGAAAACTCCTGTTCAAGGAAAAGAGCCTCGGAATTAATTCACCCCCAACCATAAAAGAAAACCTCCACCTCCCTCATGCCAACCCCCTTACAAAATGTACGCCCGAAGAAATTTTTCAGTTAAAAAAAATAAATAAACAAAAATAAACTGCTGAAAAGAAAAGACCAGCGGCTGGAAATTCAGATAAGAAAGAAAAATGGATATCAGAGAAAAATAAAAAGAACAGAAAACAGCAAATAAAAACAAGAGGGTGGGAGAGACCAGGAGAAAGATAAGGGGGGAGTGAGGGAAGGCTGCAGTCGAAAAGCTCGAGTTCTTTTCTAGAAACAGAATACTCTAATTGAGTTTTCGATCGGTTTCGCAGCAGTTTCGTTTCCAAATTAGTTTTAGAATTGCCCACTCCGTGACTCCGACACGAAGCAACGCTCATTTCACTTCAATTCTCGCGTCACGAAAGGCTCGAAATCATCGCCTAATCACAAGGCTGAGTGACAGAACTACCTCCATATGTTTTTTTTTTCCTATTCCTTGACGATTGCGACTGTTTCGAAGGTTCAATTAGTTGGGTCACTGAGTTAGTTCTTTTTGTACTTTGTTTCGGTAATGACAGAGTTGAACAGCAGTAATTCGTTTAGTCCATTCTTCAGGTGGCGACGCTCTTTGACCGAAGGGTATATCACTTACTCAATAAATAATCTGGTTTAAAAAGTGCACTTTTGTTTTTGAGAATTATTTCACTCAAGTATGAGATTAGAGTACATAGATGTACATGATTAAAGAATGTAGATAATGATGTGGACTTAAGATCAACTATTGGCTCCCACTGTATCACAAAGGTAGATACAGAAATGGTGGAGACCGATTACTTGCTATGAGCGACGGGACGTATTTACCACATCATTATCTACATTGTACTGTGTAAGTACAAAGTAAGACTACATTGTATTGTAAGTACAATGTCTATGTATGTCTGTGTAAGTACAGTGTCTACTGTACTGTGTACATCAACATTGTACTTCATTAAGGATTGTACTGTGGCCCTGATGGGTTAATAGAAAATTATTTTGCTCATGTATGAGGTTGGAGTACATAGATGTACATGGTTAAAGCATGTAGATAATAATGTGTACTTCCTAAGATCAATTATTAGCTCCCACTGCAACCCTTCCGTTACCACAGTGGCTCTCAACACCCTGATAGTTACAGAAATGGTGGTGGTCGGCTACCTGCTATCGACGACGGGACGTACTTCCCACAGGAAAGATTGTACTGCGGCCATGATGGGTTTATTTAAAATTATTTTGCTTGTGTATGTGTTGGATTACGTAGATGAGCCTGATTAAAGTATGTAGATGTTGATGATATGGACGTAATTAGATCCCTGTTAGTTCCACCTACAACCCTTTCTGTATGGTGTTTGGCTATTGCCAACCTGGTGGGTAAAGAAATGATAGAGGTTGGTTACCTGCTATCGATAACAGACAGTACTTCTCACCAGAAAAATTATGCCGTAACTGGTGAGGGCCCTTAGGACTCAACCATAGTTTCCATCGTGGCGGCCAGGCCATTCAAATTTCCGCCATGCCATCTGGTGGGTCCGAGTGGCCGGTCACTATTAAGCCCCTTTCCGACTGCTTGTGCACATTTTGAGATAGGCACATTTTCCCCCTCTCTATGGTCAGGCACATTTTCCCCCTCTCTATGGTCAGGCACATTTCCAGGATCTATCCGCTCATTTTATCAATTTATTTTACTATTTATTTATTTCTGGGGAGCTCCTGAATGGCGTCCACGGGCGGGGGTGGTCATTTAATGGGTCATATGGCAGATTTACGACAATATTGTAAAGCAAAGGGGTTTCAGAACGGAGCTTTAGATGATTATTGCAGATATTTTATCCAAAATGGAAAGATAATTCACTTTCATGAATACGAATTTCATGCACATTTTGAAGCATTTTTAAGGAACGAATATTCTAGAGTAAATCAAAAGATTTTTCCACTCATGCATAAAAAATGGCACGTGAAAAAATAATTATTTATTAATGTTTATAGACGGTGAAACAAGGAAAATGAGTTGTCCTTGAAAGCATACTTTTGATTTAAAACACATACAATACGGTTTTTAATTGAAACAAAACAGACAGACTTATATTGAGATCGAAACTGATAACTCACAAATCAAAATAATTGTATTGCCTTTTAAGGAATTTAACCAACGAAAGCGAGTATAAAAGCCTTGATAAGAATCTAATTGGTTCTAAAAGGTAAAAGATGAGCGAATGTTAAAAGTAATCAGTCATTTTAAACTTTAAATGAATGAAATGTAATTTCAGCGACCTGGGAGATGAAAGGCTTATATAGATATGTAATATAGATTTATAGAACATTTTCTATGCAATAAATTCCGCACAAGTAAAATAATTCTAAAAAACTTAAGTAATGAAATAACAATATAGGGTAAAAAGCAAAGAAAACAAAATGCAAGTTAAAAAAATTGGAAATAGGGAAATTATTGGAAATGTGAACGAATTAAACTTAATGTAATACAAACTTAAGCAAATAAAAATATTTGGTCCGTCAAAAGGAAGTGAAACAGATTATTCAAACCATTTTAATCTAGCCATTAAACTAACTCCACCTAACATTGCCCAATTCTAATTCTTCGTTCACTTAAAAAAAATGTGCTCAAACAAAAATATTTCTGTATTGCTTTAACTCTTTCTAAAGCCATAGGAATTATGCTTCTCAGCAATATCACCAATTTTCGTATAAAATTGTTGGCATAAGTTTGTTTCAATAAGACAGAATCACAAATGCTCCAGTTTCTTATCTAACACAAAATGTGATTTAATTTGTTACTTAATTGTTAATTAGCCAAACTGATTAATTAAACAAATTAAATTTATCTCATAAGTTAAACGAATCGCTTTTCTTAATCCAATTCCAATCCTAAAAATATTTCAATACACTTGATTAGAGAAACATGGCCTTTTTAAGGATTAAACAATTCTGTAATAATACCAAAGTTTTTATTTTTATTTTTTTAAGTCCAGATTATGATGACAAATTAGTGAAGAAATAACTAAATTTATCTCTAAATGACGCTGTTTCATTGCAGTTATATATCAGAATGTTCCCTTTAATACCTCTTAGAATTACAACATAAAGTATGCACAGACAAAGCCACCAATTAAAAAAAAATCTAAAAAGCCATAACATAAAAGATTCCACACAAAGTCAAACACAGCACCATTGAAAAATCCAATAGTAAATTAATTTAACTAATGAACGGGGTACTAAATATATATCTCCCTTTACAGTTCCGTTTCATCCAAAACAAAAAGAAAAACGTTTCGAAATCACTCAACCGAACACTGGGACACGCGATTAAAATGCAAGAGACTGGAGTGGGGGACCATGCAACTTTGATGAGTCCTGGCGCTACGTTCATTAGGTATGGATGAGACGCGGTGAGCATCATTTTAAGTTATTCATAACAAGGGACGCCCATTAGGGGGCGATGGATTAGGACGTTTGAGCAAGATTTAGACGTCGAATTATGGATTAAAATGCCTGCGTCAATGGGAGGGAGGATTAGGCCCTGGCAAGTTTCCAATGGGTAAATGTTCTGGTTCAGGAGGACAACCACTCCAGGTAGAAAGAAGACGATTCCCTGTTTTGCAGCTGGAAAATTTAATGTTTCACACAGATCACTGAGTTTTTGTCCTTGGTTTTCGTATTTCAACCACCACCCTACTTACCACCAGGCCACGGTGGCCTGGTGGCTAAGGTCTCAACTTTGGAACTGGAGGGTTTCAACGTTCGAGACTTGATTTCACTGAAGAACTGTCGTGTAAGGGATTTTCTTGCATGTTAACCTATCAATGCCTACTTTTCCATTTTTGGAACACCCCTCATATAAAAGTTTAGAAATTTCATGCAAAAATTTCAATTCTTTAATCTTAGGCATAAATGGGTTAAATCTGTCAGGCCAAACGTCCTCCAGCTGGTGTGGTGTGGAGAGGGGAGTGACAGCTCTGATGTTGTCCTCATCATCTGACCGTGGTTCAGAAATACAAGGTCCGTCCCCAAATAATCCTAGTGTTGCTTTACAACGGGACGTTAAAATAAAACTAAAAACCCAACCCACACATGGGACATGCGGTCTCATCAGATTTAAGGGCCATTGGAAAATAAAGTCATGGATGCGGCTGAAAAATGACGGTTTTGGAGCATCCTTAGAGATGAGTTAAAGGATTCATGAAATGCTTTTACTCAATAGTTCTTAACTTCCGGGCCTTTCTATCCAAAGTAGTGTTACCATTCAAGTACTTAACCCTTCAAAGGAAAATGTATAAATTTTTTTTTTCCTTTTCGCCTTAAAATAAGACACACGGGTGGAGTTACATCCTATGATAATAAAATATTTTATATCTTGAAGAACTACAACTGTCGTTAGTTGAGACGAGATATCTCCACTTCATTGAAAAGACTTGGAATGTTTCGAAGTATTATGGGTATGTGTATATATATATCTAAGAGTATGTATATGCTTATGCCAAGTGTTTGGATATGTATGCTTAAATGTATGGTGTTTCCTATATCAAATGTTATTCGATAAAAAAATTATTTGTGCTAAATCCATTAGTGTGATTTCTGTTAGTTCCTTTTCTTATGTACTTACTAAACATTTAAAGTTGCTTGTATTTCATTTTTAAAAAAATATTTTCTTTACCTTAAATAACTAATGGGAGACTTGAGTAGATAGAACCAGTGAAAATATGGGTCACGTTGTCAGTAATGAGCAAAGTACACTGTATAATAAAATGCAAAATCTGATTACTGCAATGTACCAACAATGCTGAATAATCCATTAAATCCTTCTAAGCAACACAGAGTATTGTAAATTCTTTTTTAAAGTATTCACGAGAAGCAAAGCTTCGGTAAGCAAATAATATTGTTCTTCCTTAACAATGCCTTCTTTAAGAATTGAATTCAAACTCTAAATCGTGGCTTGCTTTAACTCAAGTACTAACATAGGCTGAACAAATGCAAACACTATGTTGGCCGAAAAAAGACGTTCCAATTCTTACATTTTTTTCAATTTTTATTTTCGGAAACAAAAAATAATAATCAGCAATAAAGACAACGGTAAAAATATTTTCTTCTTCATGATCAACATTTCTGTTATGGTACCATCATTTGTAATTAGAACATTTTACGAATGGTAATTAGTTCAACTATCGGAGGTCAATATTTAGAAATCAGTAGAACAGACTTCAGCCCTTTTATGAAAGAAAATAATGCATGCTCTGATAAGTACTTTTAAACACAGCAATAGTTTAGGATAGCAATTTCAAAAAAGCTTTTCAAAACCTGGCTGACAAATACAAGTAAAAGTAACAACTTCACATAACAACACAACTTTCATGAATTCCGACTTCGAATCTGAACTGCAAACATCTCGATTATCTTCATTTACTTAGGGTTTCTTTGATTTAGGATTCTTCTTCTTTCAAACCCAAAATAAATCTAAACTCTAAGGATTACTTTCTTTCGTTGTCATAGTTCAATATTTATAATTATATATATTAGAGTTTTAAAATTAAATAACAAATTTTCATTAACTAAATGTATTCCATGCTCTAATGCCTTCTGGAGCGTGTAGTGAACTGAGAGTTTGATTTTTCTGTTAGTTACCAAAAACCATACTGCCAGAAACGTTAAGAGGAAATTTTCTACGACCCGATAATAGATATTGCCCGAAAGTTTTTAAAACAAATTTACATCCCAATTACTCTGAAGTTCCAACTGTTTTTTAACCCAGTGCTAAAGAAATTCAGTAGGAAAAAAAAGCTGAAGAATTGTTCAACATTCATAGTTCATTTATAATTGAGTAGATGAGAATTTAACAACTACACAACAAAATTTTCAAAAATTTATTCCAAATTTTAATGCTTGCTGTGAACTGAGAATCGGACACTTCTGTTAACTGCCACATCATTTAACAAGATAGATTTGGTTGAACTGTTCAATGGCCGATTACACAAATCGTCCACTAATTTCTAAAACAAACTTCCAGCCCAATTACAATGATGCCTTAGCCATCTACTAACCATTGCTAAAGAAATTCAGTTGGGAAGAAAAGCTGAACGAACAGTTCATCATTTAACATTCATTTATCATTCATAGCTCATTTATAATTAAGCCGGTTAGAATTTAAAATTTAAACCCCAAATTTTTATTCCTATTCCATACTCTAATATTTGTTGGAGTATGCATTGAATTGAGTGTTTGACATTTCTGTTAACTACCCAATCCATTCTGCCAGAAAGGTTTGGTGGAATTGCTCGATTACAGAAATCGCCCACTAGTTTCTAAAACAAACTTCCAGCCCAATTACACTGATGCACTAGCCATTTACTAACCATTGCTAAAGAAAGTCAACTGGAAAGAAAAGCTGAATGAACAGTTCATCATTTAACAATCATTCATAACTCATGTATAATAAGGCAGATAAGAATTTAAAAACTAAACAACAACTTTTTATTCCTATTCCAAACTCTAATATTTGTTGGAGAGCATAGTGAATTTAGTGTTTGACATTTCTGTTAACTGCACTATCCATTCTGCCAGAAAAGTTTGGTGGAATTGCTCGATCATAGAAATCGCTCACCAGTTTCTAAAACAAACTTCCATCCCAATTACACTGATGTACCGACCATCTTCCAACCAGTGCTAAAGAAATTCGGTCTGAAAGAAGAGCTGAATCAGAAAAGGATTCCCCAATGAGGGCCGGGCCATTGTGTGGGAAGATTCCCATCAGATGTTGCGGAGAGAAGTTTTCTTTTCCATTTACTCCCAAAAGAATGACTTTATTAAGGGTGGAAGGAGTAACACTCCAGCGCTCAAGATCGATATCTATTTTATCACCACCACCCCTTTCCCATATGCTATAGTGCCTGAAGGAATGGCTTTCATTCGAGGAATGTTATCGATTGCATTTCTGATTTTGGCTATTTTCAGATTAATTCATGGATGGGGAGGGGGGGGACCTCACAGTAGAATTGAAAAGTATCTTGATGCACGAGATATATTAACTTTCTTTCAAAAGGTAAAAATCTCACAAGAATAAATTTAATCACTACAGTGCAGTACGAAATATTTTCAAAGAACAACTTAGGACTGCAAGAAACTTACAGCAAATTGAATTTGAGTTGAATGAATGGATTGTATTCGATCCAAGAATATGTAATTCGCCATTTTTCAATGCTTTTAACTTCGATAACTATGTAAATTGTACTTATAAAAGTTGCATCGAAAGATTAGTAAATAAATTTGGGAATAAGTTGCTTCAAATTAAATTCAGCAAGCTGGTTTGTATGCTGCTATGAAAACTCGATAGTTAAAGTAATAATTAAAGCTAGTTAAAAGTAAAAAATTTTAGTAACACGTTAAAAAAAATCAGCATTTTTGTCTCATAAAACACACTCAGCAGAATTAAATGTGTGATTAGTTTGTGGGTTTAGTTTCATTCAAAAATCTTTAATTGAAGTCTATTTTTTTGATCCTACTCTCATTATTTACATAAGTTATGCTTATAAGGGCTATCTTGAAAAGGATGTTGGATCTTCAATTGTTTTGTTGAAAACTGCTTTTATGTAATAGTAAATATCAGACATTAAGCTAAATGCCAGTCAAAAATTCAAATATTGCCTTTAATCAGCAATTAAAATGTATATTTTGCATTTTAATCGCATTTTCTGAAATTAAATTTGAGAATTCTGAACAAATATTAAACGAATCACGAGATTATGTAGATAGTTCCTTTCATTACCTTTCTGAAAGAAAACAAAGTTTTACAATTCTAAAAGAATACACAAATCTAATATATATAAATGAATATTTGTTTGTTCTTATTTTATTTTCGGTCGCACCCTTTATCCTACTTCGATAAAACATTTCCAAATTATGGACTGATTGCACTTAATATTATTTTTTTTCGGCTTCAGCAACGCGCCGGGTACCAGCTGGTTTAATCCTTTATTTACTGACGATACATAAAAGTGCCATTTAAATCTTGCTTATATTTTTACAATATGACTATTTTTGCTGATTGCATTCTAAAGAACACGGAGAATGTAACAGAAATAACATGAAGTTAATATAAGACAGAAGTAAGAATTAAATTTTTTTAATTAATTAAATTAATTAAGGTATTTCTGTTCATTACATTTTTTTTCTTGCTTTCCCTGGGATTATTCTGCAAGAAAACAAAACCACTGGTCCAAAACTGAAATTGAAAAATTGATGGCAAAATAATTCGGTAATATATAGTATAACGTTATATATAGGTTAATATATAGTATAACGAATAACAATTTCAATGGCCTTAATTTTTAGATTTAAAAAAAAAGGAACAGAAACCCAAGGAGGAAACACAACTTTTGATCTTCTTTGGCATTTATCCTTCATACTGCACTGTGGCAATCATTGAATCCTAATTCCATCAACACCGTCCGATCAAACATGACCCGCAATCAAAATTCAATTTCTGGTACAAACCCAGAATTTACAGCAACCAGACCCACCAGTCACTCAGAGGCATTCATTTGTGTCTGATCCGCACAAACACAGACTAGTCAGGTAAACGCGGCAAGTATATCGTTCCTGGTTAATTGCGAATCCACGTAAGACGCCCGTCTACCCCTTAGAAGAGTGATATAGGGGACACTATTCATGGAATTCATTAGGGATAGAGCCCCTCGGAATTATTTACCAATCATAGGAGCCAGCGAAGGTTCGATTGCCCAAGATCATAATTCCCGGGTGGAATTACCCGGCCGATATTGCACAACGATAATGTTGATTGTGGACAACGGGGGGTAGCCGTCAGCTGGGAATACAAATGGCGCAGGATGGTCTGTTTGCGTGGGATTATGGGTAATGCAAAGAATGCGAAGCCAATCTAGCCGGGATAGAGGGTAAATGTTTGGCGTCATTATCATAACGGCGAGCGATCAAATGTTTCCTGGGGCACTTTTCTTAAATTCATTTGGACATGGGATCACCACTATTTCAGATTCCGTCGGATTCTGGTTATATGTATTGCATATCCCACTTAGGTTAAAACATCAGGAATCATATGAAACGATGCAAATGGCTCGTAAAGTTGTTTTTTGACTTCTAACGTTGATTTTTTTTGTTCTAAAGTAGCACAGATTGAATTTTAATCCAAATAATATCTAGACATGAGATATTTCCTGCATTTTTCCAAATATTTAGAAGAACGCAGGAAAATGGATTTGTGGAGAAATGGGTACGGTTTACCACTATTTAATGGAATGTGTGGAGACCTCAAAGTTAAGAAAATACCTGATTTTCAATAATGATTAAAGTACAGAACTGATGGTACCAGGTCTTCTCAAAACCCTGAAGGATATGATGTTAAAGATGGATAATTTCATTCCAACTGTTTGAGAGTGGGAAGATGGCGAGAAAGACAGCAATTGACTTCCTCGAAAGGAATGCTAGTTTGACTGTTCGGTCAATGTAAGGTTGGACATTACTTATTCAGCAGTCGACCACAACAAATCTTGTCGATGCTGCTACGTTCAGTGGTGGCGGGGTGGTCGACTGTATACAAGAAGAAGCATAGATTAAAATCCACAGAATCTGTTAGTAATGCTTAAATTGAGAATATACAGAATGTGAAATAATTTCGTCGGATAAGTTAAAACATTCTACTAGACTTTACAGGTAAAAAGTGTATTAAATTCAGAAAATTATTTATACATCATTACATTTTTAACGGATATTTATTGAATATGTTTTTATATAAAATTCAATTATCTAATTGTTGTGCAAACATTTTTTAGGAATTCAATCTACCAAAAATTAAACACTCTTTACAGAAATTACTGCTAAATGCGAGCTGCTGTAGATTTGAATTTTAATTAATATAACCAATCAAACTTTACTAAGTAAACTGAAACCATCGACAGTGGTCCCCCTAAACTATACCGCATACTCTCAAAAAACTTTGCATGCCATTGAAAGACATTAATGTACGAAAATTACGACACGAAATATTTGGCACGAATTTAGCACTTTTACTCAATCTATCGTGTCATTTTTCGAGAGACGATAAAGGCCATTTGGCAATAAAGTCCTGGCATGCAGTTAGTAGTATCCGAAGATCGCATTTGTACTTTAGATACAATTAAAATTACAATTAATGTTCATGATAATCCAAATTTAATATCCGGCAATTTGACAGACATTTAAACTGTTTTACAAATGTCCTGCTTATTGTGTGCATGAACATCGGTTTCATGTTATAGTGCTATTAAATATGCAATTGTCTAGTTTATTTATCTTCTGACGTTCCAGGCATTATTGCTATTTCCTTTTTTTTATTAGTCTTGTGAAATTCATAAATTTAAAAAGAATTTTTTTTATTTAACATTCATAAACGGAATCAATCAAATATTTGGCAAAACAATAAGAACGGTTTAAATCTTGTAACAGCAATAAGAAATGCCATAGAAAATTGGGAGAAAAAAGCACGATTTTAAACTAAAATCATTAAAAAAAAATTTTTTTTTAAATCTCAGGGGGTACAAAATGAAGAGTTTGCAATAGCTTGAGATTGCAATTACAACAGAAAGAGCAATTATTACGCTTTTCTGGCCAATCGATCAAATAATTGAGATCCTAATTAAAATTTTTTTTTTAATATTCTGATGTACACATTCTAACTCTTCAGTTAATCTTTTCTAAGGAAAGGAAGGTCTGACCTTCCAGGTCACATATTTTTCAAATAAAATTTGTCTACAATTTTCTCAAACTTTAATTTTCATAAAAATTCCCAACATGATATCTCAAAAATTAATTGCGGTATTTACATAAAAATGTCAGCGTGTGTTTTAAATGACATGGGCAATGAAATGAACTCAAAGTTATATTGTTGGTGAAATGCTTTTTCATTTATAGGGTTTTTTGTTGTTCTTGTTTTTTTAGAAAAATTAGGAATGAGTACATGGAAAAAATCACGCATATTTTTACCCATAACTTCATTGAATGTCATAATTTTTCTAAGACTTTGATTCATTTCATTCATTAATTATATTCTATAACTTTGTACAAAGAAAAATAGGATTACTGCATTGCAATTTTGTGTAGAATGTTAACCATTTTGGTTAAATTTCATTAAAATTTACTACAAAATTTCTTATTTCCCAATATATCTTATATTTTTAATTAATTTGTTGTACTTATAGTATTTTGTATTATAATTGACAATGCAGCTGAAAAACAATTTTTAATAATTTTTAAAAAAATCAAATTTTTAAAAATGTTTCCTTTGAACGTACTCGGATACCTTAATGGTTAAATAACGGACAAAAAAATATTTTCCGTCACAGAATTTTACTGATGACACAACAAAGTTTTTAGTTTCTTTTAATGTTTATCAAAAATTACAATCTGTAGTCTCAAACAATGATCTCTATTCCCTGAAATTCATGGGCTTACCTCATATTTTAAATAATTAAAAAAAATCAAATTAAAAAAAAATCTCCTTTGAAAGTAGTTGGATACCTAAATGCACGGGAAAAATAAAGCTTAACCCAGACAAAAACACGAGAAAAGTCTTCACTTTACTATCTTCCAATACCGCTGCACAAATCTCGGAGAAAGCGGACAGCTGTTTAATTCAGCTGCAAGCATGCACATCTTCCCATTCCCGCAACAAAGACCCGGGTCATCCCCTTTCGGTCGCAGCGGTAGGCATTCGGTGCAAGATTTATAACAAGATTATGCTACTGCGGCCCACCCCCCGAGAGCGGAATGGTCGTCATGACGACAGACAGAAATGTGATTGGGCAATATGTCAATGTGAAGAGGACGATGATGAAAAGTTGGGCGAGAAGAGAGCTGTTATTGGATGCGCGCGGGAAAAGAGGCTTTGTTCGGCATCGGGGTTTACGAGGAGCAGGTAGGTGCTTCAAAAGCCACAGCACGCGACCGTAAGACAGGGGGGGGGGGAGGGTGCATTCGCTTGCAATGCATCCGAAAATTGGCTTGCACAAGATAGTGTAACTGAATCCAATTCGGCAAGCAAGGGGAATGCAAGTTTCAAAAGAACTTTTTCAAATAAGTTGCATTTTGTGCCATCATTTATTGCTCAAAGTTTTATCTTCAAATATAAATAAAAATGAATGCTTGTCTGTATATCTCTTATGCCTTCCTAAACCGTTCATCCGATTGCGATGGAACTGGGTCAGCTTATTGATGACACCTACGGGATGGTTATAGGGATAGTACAATTATCTAAAATTAAATACAAAAATTCGAATATCAACCGCATCTTTTTACCAAGGATTGCTCTCCAAATAACCCAGCAATAGATTCTATATGAATGCTAAATCCAAGTGAAAGGTTAATATTGAATATCTATAATGCGCAAAAGACATGCAAGTTATTCTCAGAGGTAACAACTTTATTACACATTATGCGAGAAAGTTTTGGAGAGACCACCCCTGGGGTTTCACATTTTAGCGTTTTTCGCAGTAGCTATCAAAAATATAGTAATACAAATAATTTTGCACCATCTTACTTTTCAAAAAAATATCTTTTCAACAATATTAACGATTTTATGGTATAAATGTATTTTCTATGTTTAATCAATTTTAAAAGAGTATTTTAATCCCATTTTTTAACATTAAATTTGAGAATTTTGAATATCAAACGAATCAAGAGACACAATAAAGTTTCTTTCATTGCTATTCTGAAAGAACACCAAGTTTAACAATTCTAAAAGAATACACAAATCTAATACATGAAAATGAATATTTTTTCGTTCGTATTTTATATACTGTCGTACCCATTATCCTGTTTCGATAAAACATTGCCAAATTATCGATTGATTGGACTTGATATTTTTTTTCGGCAGCAGGAACGCGCCGAGTACTAGCTATATATATAAGAATTTGGGTGCTTGGTATTTAATTAAAATGTAGAAATCTAACTGCATTGTGATTCTCTTGAAGTCCTAAGGCAAAAAAAGTTGCTAACTTATAAAGGATGATGAAAAAAAATATATCAGAGCCTCATCAACCAAACCTATAAAACCTTTGCCACCAAAATCTTAAATATTTAATAAGAATCTACAGGCAATGATACTAAACTTACCATTCTTTTATAAAATAATTCACTGAATCCTTAATTGAATTATCATTTGAACATAAAGTGAATTAATGTTCAAAATTAAGTATTTTATGTTGCTCTAAGCAAAATTAAAAAAAAATCAATTTACTTGGTCAACAAACCAAGAAAACCCTAAAAAAAATACTTCGAATACAATTTTTAAAAACTATAATATCTTAATAATATGATTATATACGACAGATAAAAATTTGACAGTTATATCAATGCTTTCAATTTTACTAAAAGATCATCCCATCAGTCAGTTAATCGGATATGATGAACTTTGTTCGGCAGAATCCTTGCAAAAAAGGTGCATTACCGCTGTTAAACAACATATTATAGTTACATCATTATTATTACGACTTAATTAGGACTTATTGTCGTGTTACCTTAAGCCAGTAACAGCCACTAAACATTGGCGATTGTTTTTGTCTAGCGGATATATTATGTGGCTGAAAATCGTGACGTCCAAAGTTCGATCTTAGCTGGAATTCAATCTCCACCTTAGCCCAACACCACAATCCCACCAGCCACACTGATGGCATTGGACAATGAGCACGTCAATGATTGGCGCAATCGAAACACGCTAATCGCTCACCATAACACTTGGCGCTATAAAATCGTTCGTCTCTTCACCGACTCACTGGTGGAGAGTATTGTGGTGGTACTTTAATAAGCCAGTAACAGCCACTAAATATTGATGATCACTTTTGTCTAGCGGAGATGTTAACGTGGCTGCAAATCGTAAAGCAGCGAGTTCGATGCTTAGCGAAATTCAATCTCCCCATTGGCGCAACACCGCAAAAACCACCCGAAACATTATTACACGTCCAAAAAAGCAACTGTACAGTTCTAAAAAAAATATAAAAATTAACATAATATGTTTCAGAAAATTCCATCAACATAAACGAAAACAAGCACAGAATGTCGAAAAATAATTAAAAATCAAAAGATTAATTTCCAATGTTGTCAGAAGGAGATTAAAACCTCTTCCATCCACACTCGCTCGACCGAGAAAATTTTCTATTGGAACACCAATTTGCGATGGCATCCCACTTTCTTTCCCCCGAAGAGCCACCAAACTGGGAATAATAAAGGTAATCCACCAGCAAAGGAAAAGAAAGCCGGCACCCGCACCCAACAAGAACAGAAAGGGATCAACCTCGCAGAATCCTGGATGTCGGAAAAAGGACAATCGATACGGAAGACGCAAACGAATCCCGTAACCTACGATTTTTCCGCTCCTCCCCAGACAAAGGGATTTGAGCAGACCCCCAAGTGCTTCAGGTGGGATTATTACGGAAGACGTAAGTCCCCGGGATTAAGGGAGAAATTACGAACTGCTGGAGATTTCGCAGCCGTGTCAGTTTTACGGTAATCGTTGGCCCTGAGGACATTTCTCAGATCTTTCTGGAACAAAGGGAAAGAGGACGGAAAAGGTTGCGACAAATCCGAAAATGTGTTTTGGGGGTTTCAGCCATTAGATGCCATGATATTTTTCTACGGAAACAAAATAATGGGGATTATTGGGAATATCTTTTGTGTGTGTGACTTAAGGTATCCGACTACGTTATTGACCACATTGGCAAATTTATTATTGTTATTTCTTGTAATTCAGACTTTCCTCTTTCCAAAAGAGTTTATCTTTTCTATGAAAAGGAAGGTCTGACCTTCCAGGTCACATGTTTTTGAAATAAAATTTGAATACAATTTTCTCAAAACTTAAATTTTCATAAAAATTCTCCACTGTTAACATGATATCCCAAAAACTAATAGAGATATTAAAGTACAAGTTTCAGCGTGTATTTTAAATAATATGGGTAGTAAAACGAACCAAAAGTTTTATTGTTGGGAAATACTTTTTCATTTATAGGTGTGTTTTTTTTACAAAAAATAAGTTGTGAATTTATAGAAAAAATACATACATACATACATTTCCCCATAACTTCTTTGCATCTCACAGTTTTACTTAGATTTTGGTTCATTTCATTCATCTTTATAATTCTATAATTTGTGTACAAAGTATAATAGAATTGTTGCATTACAATTTTGTATAGAATGTTAACCGTTTTGGTTAAATTTCATTTGATTTCCCATTTGATTGAAGCAAAAACTGGAGAGAGAACTACAATTGTTGTCACAAAATCATGTATCGAATTTGATTTAATTAAGTCACTGCATCTTTGAGTTATCACGTTCTGAAAGAACAGGGCTACAGGAGGTCAATCTGTAGTTGAATTTGTCAGAACATTTGAAAACCGTTTACACTGTATCTGTTAATTATGTATACTAAATTGTATTCATCTAGCTGTCTCCGTATTGTAATTATCGTGTTAAATTATATTCAAACAGTAGGCAGCCAGACATACATCCTGTGAGCGTATTTTGCTCACAATTTGATGGAAATCTACAAATTTGGATACAGATTAAATGAAATTTCATCCGACGAGATTTTAAATCTTTCTGACAGTCAGGCAGAAGGATATCCTGTCAAACGTGTGTTTTTCGAACTCGGAGGCTAGATATTCGTCAATATCTCAGGTTGTAATTTTTTTGTCGATTATTGTATTAATTCCATACTACATACTTCAGAAAATAAGTCACCTGAATGCCTTATCACGCGTCGAAATATCGTCAACACTTTTCGTTAGCAACGAGACAACCAAAGTGAAGTCACTCCAAAGTTTCAGATAATTGGTTAAATTTCGTCTGCAGGCAATATTTCCGTCGGCATTTTCAAGCTGGTTAAAAAAGTTGACGATGACGAAAAATTTGTTTGACCGGCTCTTGAGGGTAGAAACAACTAACGAAAAGTACGACAATATTTTGCCGTGCGATAGGGCCTTAACTGACCTTCGACCCGTCACTAAGGCACACGATTAACTACGAAAAACTGAATGACCCGACCTCCGCTGTGGTTAAGTCCTAACGGCCATCACCGACCACGGTACAACCCTCCCTGTTGGGAGTACGACCAATCATCGATGGGAGGGTGAGTGCCCTCATATATTATTGTACCCAACAGGTTGGTGAAATTCAACCACTACAGCGGAAGCCTCTCATCCACAACTAAGAAGTGTTCCCCGGTTGGAGGGGGGAGGTAATGTTCAATTGATTTGCATACGATAACGACTACAGATACGGAAAACATAATTTATTCTGCATATTGATTTGTAGGGAAAAAATGAATGACAATGACCAATAGTGGACAGATTTTTAATACAGAGTTACGATGCGATTCTAATTCAGTATTACAAAGGCGATGACCGATTGTATGCACTGATTTTAATGATAGAATACTTGCCAAATCAATGAATCATTGGAATTCGTTCAATTGATTTGAATGACCTGCTAAAAAATATATAATAAAAACACGGTACAAAAGTTTTACTTGAGATTGATTACTTAGCATTTGATATGCCGCAATTCAGAGATAAACACCAAGCCATACTACTGACCTCCGACCAACCAAGAAGGCACACGGATAAACCAATGAAAACTGAATGACTGGACTGCCGCTACAGCAACACTGGTGGGAACTGTTGTTGACTCTTAATAGCCATCCCCGTTCCACGGTACAACCCTACCCGTAGGGAGTACGTCCCGTCATCGATGGGAGGGTCAGTGCCCCCACCTATCATTGTACCAACCGGACTGGCGAGATCCAATAACCATACCGGACGCATCTCAAGCCGAGGTTACACGACCTGCCGCCTCGCAGATTTAGTCATAAATCAGATATCCGAACCACTGGGGGACCTCACTCCCGCATAGCCACGGGGATGCGTTTCCCCTTCGACCCCTCTTACGGTTTTCTGGACTCTTTGATGCCTGGGCAGTTTTACAGACAAATTGTCGGTAAGTCGATGGGCATCAAAGAAAACCATAAAACCTCAAGAGGGGTCGAAGGGCAGCACGTGGCTCGTCTGCGGACGGGTACCGTCGTGTAACCGGTAATTCAAGGGCCGACAGGAGAAACTTTAGACAAACCTTGCGATATCCCTTCAGACCCCTCTTGCGGTTTTCTAGCGTCCTTTGATGTTTGAATATTTTACTGACGAATTTCCGGTGGAATCGACAGGCACCAAAGGAAACCAGAAAACCACAAGAGAAGTCGAAGGGGAAGCACGTGGCTCGTCAGAAGGATGGACGCACCGTAGGAACGGCCCTTCATCCTCATTTCGAAGTGTCCCCACGGTGGTCACATGAGAAAGTTAAAAAAAAATGGGAGAAAATTACTACTGTTAAAAACTAATTCATTATAAAATGGCAATGGTTTAAAGCGCAGTGACTTCGGAGGTTTACACAATCATCACTAATTCTTTTATTTAACTTCCTTTAAAGCTACAATCCTCAAAATATTTCACGATTGGGGAAAAACATTTTATAGACCCCCTGCCACCAGCTTAATTTAAACCAAACGTTACCAAAGGCCGAAATTAAATGCAAGTCATGTATCAGAGCGGCAAAACGCGTCCGCTAGGGATTAATCCTTCCATTAAAACCGACGAGGGAAATATTCCGGCCCAATTTTTCGCTCGGTTTGCTTTAATTCCACCCCTCAAAGAGAGTAAGAATCATCCGAAGCAGGACTTCGCCACAGTCTTTTAGGAAATCCCTGCCCGATTTAACATGCTGCCTAACTAAACATGGGTCAAACGACGCATTGGAACGAGGCAATTAACTTCTGATAAAACTCCTGGGATCTCTGATGTGAGAGAACATGACAAAAGTGTTTTATCAACATAATTGTGGATTAAAGACTTTTTTTTCGTGAATTATTACGTCTTGGGGGGATGGTTATGAAATGAAACGCAAGATCCGCTATGAGATTTCGTTGAAATTCAAAATAGCTGTAGGCTTCGTACATATAGCATTGACTTTTATCTGATTGGATCGATTACATTTGCCCAATGTTAAAACATTATCAATTCCTTGACAGCATTTAGGGATGTGATTAAGGGGATATCGGTAACGCATTCATGCGCCATTAGGATCGGGGCTTAAAACGAAATATCATTTTATAAGCAAAAAATGATGAAAAAATATTTCAAATACGGTAATCCGCCTTAGCAGGCTGACACTATAGTTGAATAATCATCACACTTTCACAGAAATAATCCATAATCTTGGAGACGAAACATTCATTATCACGTCACGCACACAATATAACATTTAAAATCAAAAACTTCTCAAAATTAAGTTTAGATTTCATCCGAAGACCATCGATTGATGCTTTCACTGTTAGGTCTCGGTATCAATTGATGCAAAGTGGCGCTGTTGTTGGATTCCAAAGTTCCAAGGTAGGATGAGTTTGTGACATGAAGTTTAAGAATTTAAGCCATAATGTTTTCTAACTTCCTCATGAAAAAATTCAACCAAAGGAAATAATTATTATTGTGTCGGTAAGTTTTAAGAATTGAGATTGTCAAGAATCTTCACGTTTTAGAATTCTTCGAATCAAAACGAATCCGAATTCTTTTTTTTTTCTGCCTCTCGGTGAATATAACACCTCAAACGTAAGAACAAGAAGATGAAACTCGTTGGTGGTAATTCTAGAAAAATTATATCACCAAACTATTAACTTTTAGACGAAAATTCACAGAATCAAAATTAGTACATGATTTTATAAGAATTGTAGATAAGGATTATATTTTCTAGAAAATTCATCAAATGGGTGTCAGAAGCTCTGTTTCTGGGTATGTTTTTCTCTTAATTCGTAAGGTCATTCGAGTTCAGGTAGATCAGAGCTCTAAAATAAATTCTCTTTTCGAATATAAGCCTACTTCATCTCAAAAACTGCCAAATGTGGGTTTCGCAATAAAACTTCAAATGAATATTGGTTTTAAGCAATAGACACATCCAAACTGTGTCTTCACTGTACGAAAAAATAATCCAGAGTAGAAAACTTTCACAGACATTAAATATCTAATTTAGCAATTGTGACAATCAGACTCGATCCAGGATTTTTCAAATAAAAAATATTCAAACAAGCATTAAAAACAGCTCTCAGAAATAAATGACCGTTAAGAGAAGGGGTTCACCAATTTGATGTGAAATTAATGTGAGCATTAACAGAAGTTATTTCATGAAATAATAATTGATGAAATCAGTACACTCTTTGCAACTGAGGGGCACGATGCTTTGATTTTTGTCCTATTATGTTATAACACATTAAAGGCGGGAAATCTTGACGAAAGTATGTTAGGTAACGCGGATCAAATCGTAGTACTACGCCTCCCGCCTTTCATGTGTTAAGAACTCAAATGGCGAATGAACAATTGCTCATCAAGGGTGGCTAGTTTTTGTGAGAAATAAGAGTAACCATAACCATTATGGATAACTTATTCTCATTTTCGATTAGAAAATCGTACCACTATTCAAAAAAGCAACGAAACATTCATTCAATGCATTCGCAGAACATCCATCACAGTTAAAAAATAATCCAATAACGATAAAAACAGAACTATTTTTTCAATGATTAAAAAACAAGAGATAACAAAATGCCAACATTTTTTTTTATTTAAAAAAAACTTACTCAACATTAAAAGTCAAAAGCAAATTAATAAACAACGTCTTAGCCCTCTTCCATCACCTAATCCATTATTTATTTTCTTCCTATTTCACACTCGCCAAACACCATAGGTGGAGAGAAGGAGGCCTTCAAGCACCCCCCCCCCCATTCTTTTCGAACGGAATCCCCTACCGGAAGGAAGCTATGACTAATCACCTCCCCTTCACTCAAACCGATACTCGATACTAACTTATGGAAGAGATCAATGAAGAAACCTTACGCCCTCTCCTTCCATGCTGAAGGGGGCAGGCAACATTAATCTCCAGAAGCAAAGGGGGATAACGGCGGAGATAGAGGAGAGCATAATCAAGGAAATCGGATCGATGTGGATTCGAAGGATTACACCATCCCTGTTGTCTGTAGGAGAGATGGTAGAATAGTGCAGGGTTCACTCTGGGGTGGTAGTTCGAAAAACGAGGGTAAAATTGATTGGAATAAAGTTATTCAAAAAGGTCAAAAATATAAATGGAATATTTTTAATGCTACAAATTATCATATAAGTATTAATTAAGAAAAAGTGTTATTAAATAATAGCGAAAGTTTTTCAAGATGTCAAAAACATAAAAGGAATATTTTTGATGCTACAAATTATCATATAAGTATTAATTTTTAAAAAAATGTAATTAAATATTTATTAGAGAAAAAAAGAACATTATATACCACTGATAATTAATTTTTTCTATTCAAAAAATAAAAAATTAGGATAAAATCATAAAAAATTATAAAGAAATAAAATTAAGATTTTAGTTGGAAAATAAAAACAGAAATCGGCTAATAATTTTCCATAATCCTTATCTTCATAGAGAAGTAGTTTCAAATGAAACGAAATAAATATGAAAAAAATATGAGTACTTTATTATTTTTGTGCAATGAAAATAACCGTTTAACAATACACAAGCAAAAAAACTGCTGAGCTGAAACAGTAGCATGCGAACAGTCATTTTAAACTCAGACGACCATTCAGTATTTTCAATCATTTAAGAACACAAATGAAAAGCATTTAATATTTTTTTTAATTCTGTTTTATATGCTATTTTTTGTTGTATGCTAGATAAAAATAAATACTTAAAAAACTTTATTAATCAGATTCTTTTTCTATCTCAGATTTATTTAATAAAGTCGAGAACAGATTTAAAAGTTTTTTTTTTTTTTTTTATAAAAAAAAAAAAAAAAAAAAAAAAAAACCCTTCAAAAATTCTAGGTTTAAAAACAATTACACTCAAAATAAACCCTATTGAAAACTAATCAGTAATATTTCTAACAAATTGAAATGCATAAACAGATAAAGAAAAATAAATAACATTCATCGATACAGATCGTAATTTTATAATTTGTTTAGAACTGCAGTAAAAACTATTTAAGTATTCCTTTTCAGAGAAATGATTACTCTTTAGGCATAGTTTATGATGTTTTCTTTCCAATATTTTAGGACACTAATATTAATGTATGCAGCAAAAGAAAAGCCATATTTTTCAAAAACATTACGAGTAAATATTGATTAAATAACTTCACCAGAATATTTAATCTAAAAATAATTTTTTTAATAATCTAAAAAAGAAAGTTAGATTATTGTCAAAAATGTCATATAAATAAGTAAAAATCACTTTTTACAGATCAATATTTTTTCAGAACATTAACAAGAATATTTTTTTTGTCATAACTAAATTCGATATTATAAATATCATTTTTCATTCAAAAACTTACCAATCATTTATTTACCCCCATTCATTTTGCATCGCAATTTAAATTAATCGATTAACTGCTTGTTAACGATTAACGCTTGTTAACTTGTGTACAAGTATGCAATTTCAGAATTCCAATACATTCATCATTAAATACAAATAATCCTTTTTTTTCACTAAAAATATTCTTTTCTTTTTTACCCCCTTTTGAAACTGCTCTTAAAATAATTCTAAAAGTGTTTTTTTTTAAATCTTCACATAAAAAGTTTTATTAATAAAAACATATAAGCATACAAAAGATTGTTACTTTAAAAATTCATGGAATTTGTTTTATCTTATAGCGATAAATAAACTGAATAATTCTATCATGAAATAATTGTTATATGCTAATTTATATAAAATTACTAACTTAATTATTGATAGTACCGTTTTGTACACAATACCGAGTACAAAAATTCTTCCTTTAACCACTTGACATACGAATTTACTTAACTTCCTCGTTAAATTTCCAATTTAACAGCTTCCTAATTGGATAATATTTACTATTCTTTTTATTCCTTTAATAATAATACGTTTCAGGTAACTTTTCCATTTTTATTTCATACTTTTCACTTAATCGCAGATTAAAAATTCAATAATTCGATGCGCGTCTCAGACACGTCATTGGATGCGATGCGGTTAAAAATGGGTGGGAAAAGAAGTAGAAGAAAATATTTAATGGAACATAAAATGGCGGGAAATGTAGAAGAAAATATTGAATGGAACATAAAATGGCGGGAAATGTAGAAGAAGAAAATATTGAATGGAACATAAAATGGCGGGAAATGTAGAAGAAAATATTTAATGGAATATATAAAATGAGTGGGAAAAGTAGAAGAAAATATTGAATGGAACATAAAATGGCGGGAAAAGTAGAAGAAAATATTTAATGGAACACAACTTCATTAAGAATACAGCGTTCCTTTTCTTCATTTCATACTTTTTTTTTTTACGAAAAAAGAATAAAGATTCTGTTACCTAAGCAAGAAAAATTCGACCTCTTTTTTTTTTCTTACAATATTAGCTCCAACAAGAATTTGCTGACGATATATTTCAAACGAAAATCTATTTTTACCACGGTCATATTTTTACCCGTTTCTGTTCCACATTTCAGGAGCAAGGAACTTATAAAAAGAGCAGCAAGAACAGGTGGATGTGTTCAACAATTTGTCATTTGGACATAACTAAAACCCGCGAGTTAATTCTATTTTTTTTAAAGTAAAGAATGTTACAAAAAAAATTCTGTGACACCCACAACTGAAAAATTAATACGCACTAGCATCGGAAATCATATACTGTTGTGCTAAGTTTCAATTCAAATTTAGTCACTCGCTATCATTTAAACCTTATTTAATGTCTTTATTTTGGATTATTCATATAAAGTGCCAATGCAATGGAGGATTTAGAAGTGATAAACACTACAAAAGCCATTTTTAATCATGAAACATGAATTACGAACCATGATTCATGAGCTATTTTTAATCATGAAATCTTCAGAATGATGCCTTTTTTTAATCTGAAACGTTTTTAGATTAAAAATGGTTATTGTTGTTGTTTCTTATCGCACTGGAGTAGCCTTGTTACGAAGACAGCGATTTAAGCCGATAGGGAGCATTTTTTGTTTCCAGTAGCACCAACTAGGACCAAGAGTACTTGCTTCTCACGCATCACTCGTTTGCTTACACAACCCTTTTTAACAGAAGGGCGCATTGACACATTTTACAGATAGAGCAACCATGCCCGAACCGGGACTCGAACCCAGGATGCCCGGATTACGGGGCAGACGCGTTACCCGTATGCCAGGACGCTGGCTTTAAAATGGTAAACGCTGCAAGTATCAAAACATAGACATTTAGATTCGAAACCCTATTCCACCAAAGATATGCTGTGAGACTTGGAACACGTTTCAGATTAAATGTCTTCAAACTGACCTGGTGCAATGTCTAGCTCTTGTCTCTACTGTCCATTCAAACTCTGTACAGGTGGGATGATTTCTGTTTCAGATGACAGATGCAGGATCCAAAGCGAGCTATCACCAATGATACTTTCGCTACGTCCTGCACCTCTAGTCCGAAACAGAAACTGTCTTACCAGTATAAAGTTTGCATGGCCGTTTGGACAAAGTTACTAGTGAAAAGCTACAGAAAGAATAACGAGTTATAAGTCATCTTCACAATTTGACAATGAAAATAGCCATTTGGGGTGTTCCTAAAGGCCTTATCACACGGCGAAGTATCGTCCGCGCTTTTCGTCAGCAAACAACAACGAAAGTAACGTCACTTTAAAGTTTCACATGATTAGTTGAATTTCGTTTGCAAACAATATTTCCATCACAATCATAGGCAATTTCAAACTGAGTAGTTCTTGAGGGTAGAAACGGAAACTTGCTGACGATACTTCGCCGTGTGATACGACCCTTAAAATGCGTACCTCGTCTGAATTCGTGGAAAGCCTTTTCGATATTTTCCCTCTCTTCCGGTTTTCTGTGGTTCTTTGATACCATCAAATTGTCGGTAACTAGACAGGCATCAAAGCACCCCAGAAAACCACAAGAGAGGGTCAAGGGTGGAAAGTGTGCCTCGTCTGAAGATTCAGGAGTGGTAGGATGTTAAAATAACTGTAACAAAGGAACACGTAAACAGCTACTTAGATCATCAAAGGCATTGCTGCAAACTCACATCCAGGATCGATATTTTCCTGGTAAACAAAAACATTAAATCTCATCCGAAGTGTAAAGCTCCGCAGCAAACGAGGAATCAATTTTTATAAAGATCATCACAAAACCATTCCAATCGTCATCCATCAGCATAAAACCAATTATTTTCATTTTTAACTCTCCGCCGGGACCCTCTCAATATGCAGATGAACGATTATTTTCGCATAAATTTGGAAACAATTTTTACCTTAAATGGCTTCCAGAGATTTCAAAAGGGGCCTTAATGGATTATCTGGACCATTTAGAAAAGATATTCAGGCACGGGAATATCTAGGTACCCACCAAGCGCTGAAAGATGCTCTTTTCCATTCGAATGATTTACTGGATGACAAAACTTCTATTATTAAAAGTTGTTGATGGAAATAAGTAAATTTTAATTTGTAATTTAACACAGATAATCGCAATTTTACTACCGATAAATGACACTTCCTTTCGCTAAAATGATTTGTCTTCGCTATTGATTGTCTTTATAGAATAGTTACTTACTAAGCGGATCGTTTGAAATTCTTTTTAGTAAGTACGATGAAAACGCACGATGATAAACGATAAGTAAGTATGTATAACGAGTAAGTAAATATAAGCATGTAAGTAACGAGTATAAGTAAGTATGAAGCATTTTTCAATAAGCAACTGTAATATCTATCTATCAATGGGTACTTCAGCTTTGGCCAGTGTAATGCCCATATTGTCCTGTTGTTACTTATAGCACTTTACAAGCCAGCTGATAGAAGGCTGTCAGCGATTTAAGCCGAAATGAGCGTCCCTTGTTCGTTTAGTAGCACCCACTAAGACCAAGAGTACGAATTGATTACTTCATGCTTCACATTCACTTGCACAACACCTTTTCAGGGGAAGGGGGGCATATTCAGACAACTAACAGACAGAAAACACAGAAGAACAACCATGCCCGAACCGGGATGCTCAGATAACGGGGAAGACCATCTATTCCTATGCCATGACGCCGGCCCATATTGTCCTTGTACTTCAATATGAACGCTTGACTTTATAGGGAAAATTATATTTAAATCTAATTTGAAACAGCACAAATGTACATGCTAAATGCAGGTGAAACCAAAATGACTAGAAACGCATAATTCGAATAAATGTTACCAGGTTGTCATCGAGTTTTTGGCTACGGAACTTCTTTACTTTCTCATAAACATATAGAGAAAGTATTGTAATTGCAAAAAAATTCTATCGAGGTATTATAAAGCATCTTTACACTTTAGATTTGTATGAGTTTGATTAAAGATATTTGGAAAATTTCTGTTTGTTGGTTTGTGACAAAGATAACTCGGAAACGCTTTGAGTTAGCCAGATGAAGTTTGATGTGGGGTTTTTACATCAAGACTGTAGATTTTCACCAAATGTTGAGCAAATTCTATTCAGAAGAAGTCTTTATGTCCGATTATTCGAATATAAGTAAGCACAATAACAACAAAAGGAAAAGAGCCAGATAGTTAAACTTCAGTACACAGATTTAGCATCTAAGGTTAGACACCTATCAAAGTTTGAGCCAAATTCCCCAAGGGGCTCATCACCTGTTAATCGGCACTTTTATAAACTAGTTAAAGTGATAAATCAAAAATTTGAATTTGAATCAAATTTGAAGTGGAATGTTTTTAAGTACAAGTGCTCTTTTGTTTTGAATTATTGTTTCAATCAATTGGGAAAAACGAGTCTGAAACATACATTTGATTTATGGATATTGTTAACTGAATGTCATCCAATAACTCGCCAAAAATAACACGTTGCATTTAGTAAAAAATTCTAAATTGACATTGAAATTTAATACTTAGATACCATTGTAAGTCAATTCAATATACCGCATTTTTTTTTTTTTTAGTTAAAATTTTTAAGCGAGAAAATTTTGGACGCCCACACCTGCAGTTTTATTGCATATGAGTTCGCTTTCAATTGCACATTTCGTTTTCATTTTTATGAAATGGTTCTACGAAGTTGTTAGAAAATAAATTAAATCTGTTAAAATAAATTTACCAAAGAAAAGAAACGAAGACATTCCTAAAATCGCAGAACCGTCGACTGCGGAAAAAGAAGACAAGATCAAAAGTAAAACAAATCAGAATTTAAATTAAAAACAGCTTATTAAAATATTAAAAATCAGTCATGTATTTTCTTTTTCTTTTTTGTAGTTTTAAGAGTATGTAGTTTCATAAAACAGGCCTGGCTGAGATATCGAGTTAAATGCAGTTGTTTTCAATATTTTTTAGAAGCATTTCAAATATAGATAATTTTTGGAAATATATTTACGAAATGACATAGTAAATTCTTTCAATAAATTGCAAACATTTCCGCTTTAAAAAAAATCAAGCAATAATGAATGATAAAACAACTAACATTCGGAGGTGATGCGTTAAACATGTTTGTTTTTAAATCGATCTAATCAAATGTACATTGTTAAAAATTCTGAAATCTTCGCAAGCCTTTTTTTGTGACAGTACTTGTGGTTCATTAAAAACTGGTATCCGTGAAGTTCGGTAGATGAAACGATAATTCCCAAAAATGAAAGAAAAGCCTATATTCAATGAAAAATTCCAACATCTGTTCTGGAACATGCCCTAAAATAGCAACCTTGTCACCTTATCTACAAAAAAATTCCTAGTCACCAGTAGCTTTTTCTTTCTTTTCAAACTAGACCAGGGGATGGATTGATATGGGGTCGGCCAGGAAGAAATACGATCGTCCTTCCACCCTGGGTGGGCGGAAACGGGTAGAAGTCCGTCTTGTGTGTGGCAGGGGTGGATTTCAATCACAGGCTTCGCTTCACCTGATTGACATCGAACGGTTCGGGTCTCAGCCGATGCATCTTAAGACTCCGAAAGCGGAAGAGAGAGTGAGAGGAAGAGAGGAGGATGAACTTTAAACAGCATTAAAATCATATTTCGGATATCCAGTCAAAAGAGACATTATCACTTTTCGCGATCTGTAAATAGGTAATATGTAAATGTTCTGCATCTGTAAATGTTCTATTAGTCAAAGATTAGTTTTAATTGTCAAAATTTAGTAATATCAACTCTTATATGTTTAGTAAATATTTTTTCATTCAAAAATAAGAATACTGTAACTTTTATTGACAATCTAAGATAAGTAATATAAGCCACTACTTAGAAGTTTCTGCAAGTTTAAGACCACCATAAACTTTATTTTCTGCTTTCAGTTCATTTCCAAGAACTTTGCATTCAACCATATTGATCATTTAAATTTTAGAGCAATATTCTCACGATAATTTCAGTTTTTTGCTGAAAGTGTTATTCTTTTTGCGTTGCTCAAATGTAATGGACTTGCTAATCCGAATCCCCGACACACTCATCAATAGAGTACTCAGATTTCTTTAAGAATAATTTTAAAAATCACCAGACATCCTAACACTTTGTTGACCGGGAATTTTACACTGAAACTATGTCATGTCACCGGTTATTATTTTATGATTGAATACGGGAGTAAATCACTTGGACAATCAGATAAAGTATCCGCGTATAATTCATTGGAAAGTTCTTCGCCGATACTTTCCGTCATGGTTGAATTTTTGAAATTATACTGATTGAATTAATTGTGATAAAAACCTAAATACCAAAGAAAATAATTATTTTGTTATAAAGCGAATCCGATTAAACACGATATTCTATAATATAGAATGTATTATAGAACATATATATGCAAATACAGTCGATTCCGGTTAATCGGACCACATCGGGACGCGATCATTTTGGTCCTAATAACCGGATGGTCCGATTACACGAACATGTCCTATGTTACAAGGCAAGACTGCAATACGTAACATATTAAAATGGCATTATGACCTTTATTGTGTGACACACGCGTATGGCGAACATACAAACTAGAACTACTGTTGCTTATGAACTTTATTCATTGAAAAATAAATTTACAAACAAATTCTTCGAAACTATCTACACGATACTCAGCATGCG
>JAPMOQ010012849.1:2108522-2140736 GCA_026543055.1 Argiope trifasciata
CCTTTTTCCTTTCGAACCTCCTGCTGATCACATGCGACTTGTGGCTTCTTTTTCATCTTCCCTGCCACGTTCTTTGGTCCGTTTAAACGGAATTTTTGTCCAAATAAGCGAATAATATTTGGCTTATGTACATAGGATTTGTTTCGGTTCTTTAAGATTCGGTCCGAATAAGTGGCTGGTCCGATTACCCGGTGGTCCAATTAACCGGATTCGACTGTATTCTGTAATTTGCAATATTCTGTATCACCCTGGGTGTCATAAATTGAAATAGATAATGCAAGTGCAATGACGATTTAACACGTCACCGATCAGTAAAGTGTTAAAATATGGGAAAATTGTAATTAAGAAATTACACATTTGAAAGTGAGCCATAATTAAATCGTTTAATAGGATAATATTTTTTCATTAAGTTTGTCAGTGAGGCTTATTCCTGAAAAATGCTTAAACACAGATAAAATTACAAAGAATTAAAGAAGCGCAATTTAAGAAGCTGAGGTAGAGGGACATCGAAATTTATATTAACTAGATGTCCTTGCTGGATTAAATATGTCTTTTGTACAAAGATAGAAATCCAGTATTCCAGTATGCATGGTAAAATGCAAAATTTTAACATTTTTTTAAAAATAACCAAGGTTAATTGCTTTCTCTGTTTCAAAGTAATAAATGTTCTATTTCTAATTGGATGTCGTTTTTCTATGATTTAATGTTCTGCGCAATCTGCTTACAACTCGCCCAATATTTCTAAATTGATGAAGGACTGAAATCGGCTAAATTTCTTTTTTTCTAAAGCCATTAATCGTGATACTTTTCTGTAAAAGGGTTTTCAAGAATTTAATTAGATTTTTAATTAAATATTTGAAACGAACTTTTAAAACCATTCGAAATAACGATTTTACTCAATAACTTCAAGGTGTATTATCATTTTAAAATCGTTATAATTTTAATTCAAATCTATTTAAAATTTAAAAAAAGGTTTTCAGTGACGCCAATTTTATACCTATTCAATTATTACTTTAATATTTTTTCAAAATATTTTAAAGATTATTTTGCAACATTACAATTCCTTCTTTTAATTTATTACGCTTTGCGATAACATTTTGTTGTGCACATTATCATTATTGTGTTATTAGAAATAAGCTCGCATTATCGTGATTGCGCTATCTATATAAATAAAGATGAATGTTTGAATGTCTCTTATGCGTTCATCCGATTGCGATACAACTTTGAATACTTAATACTTGCACTTACGGGATGGTTATAAGCATATTATGTAATATATAAAAAATATTTTCGGGTATGTTCACCGCATCTATTAACCAAGGATTATTAACTCTTTAAGGAGACGTAACAGATTCAGTAACTATACTAAATTCAAGATAGAAGTTAGCATTAAAGTAATATAGCAATGAAATATTATGTGAGTCGTTCTCTGAGGTAACAACATTATTAAAGGGGAGACGAGAAAATGTTAAGGGGAACCAATCCCATACAATTGAAATTTTAATTAAAAATTTAATAAAATTTTAACGTTTGTAGCAGCAACTTCTGAAAAAATAGTACAAATAATTTTGCAGCATCTTAGTTTTTCAAAAAAAAATATTATCATTTTAACCTTATTAAATATATTATGGCATAAATATATTTTCTAAGTTTAATCAATTTTTAAAAAATATTTTATTCACATTTTTAACATTAAACTTGAGAATTCTGAACGAATAGTAAACGAATCACGAGGTACAATAAATAGTTTCTTTCATTACTATTCTGAAAGAACACGAAGCATTACAATTCCAGAAGAATACACAAATCTAATATACAAAAATGAATATTTGTTTGTAGAATAGAATTATAAAAATAGAATAAATACTATTTACGTTTCTCTTTAATATATCCTTTAATTCCAATGAATGTATTCCCTGTCGATAAGAAAATATTCTTAATGAAACAAGATAACTATTTCAAATTCCAAACGATATTTCCAAGATTATTTCTTCTGCGGCAGCAATGCGCCGGGTGCCAGATAGTTAGAAATAAAATGCACATTACAGTTATTAGAAATAAGATCCCATTAAAAAAAATATAAAGATAGACGAATCAAGTCGATACATTTCCATGTTATATCATATTAGAAACTCGAATAACATTTAATTTTTTTTCCCCACACAGATATACCCAAGAGTGATACAGCATTAATGCATGTTGCACATATTAATATTAGAATTAATCTTCCTACAAAGCGTTTCCATTCAAAAATTGAAAGAAAATACAACACGACACTTGTCAATTTTCGCATGAATTCATCAGCCCGACGCGAGCTAAACACAAGCTTTTAAAACCAAGCTTACTTAAAAACCCTCAAGTTTAAACACCGGCACACAAAAATAGCTGTATCGAAACCCTGGACTTTTTTAGAAATCTGTCGCTAAATTAATAAATTATGCTTCCATCAAAAGGTGCCGCCTGACCATCTGTTGTGTTCCACTATTCGGTGTCAGGAAAGCTGCTATTTTTACAAGAAAAACTTTCAGCTGGGCGATCAGCTTTTTTACCTCCCCCCCTTTCTTTTCCCTATTACTCTCACGTGTACTTCTCAGCGAAAACTTCGTTAATGTTTTATGTCTTAATGGCTTCTTATTAAATTTCCTCTTGCACTTAATTTAATAAATTTTCTTTATCTTTTTTAATTTAATTTTCTCAAAGCAGCGGCTAGAGTATGCTAATTATTTAACTTCGGTAAAAATGTTAAGGCACCCTTATTTTTAAACGATCCTTATGCTAAAAAGTTAATCGATTTGCTTTCATATATGAGAGCAGCTTTCAAAATTAATGTTGAGGTTTACCTTAGTTTTAAGTTTGGAGGTATGGAGAGAATCAATTTTAGACGATGGGTAATAAATCTGTAATATGAAAATTCCCATGAAATATTCTCTATGAAGTGGTTAAATTTTATTTAAAAAAAAGAGTTTATATGAATAATTTATAGGGTTGCATTAAAAATTCTGTTTGAGAAGTTTAAACCGATTGCCTTTTTAATAAAATACATTTTATTTCCACGGATGATTTAAAACTTTGAATAAGAAATTGATTACATAAAATACTCTTAGAAAAATTTAACGTTTTCTCGCACGAGATATATAATGTAGAATTGTGGCAAAAATTAAAAAAGTATTTTGGTTTTAATAATTTTTGGTCTTCTTTTGGTAATTATATAAGATTTAAGAATTTCCAATATTTAAAATGCGCATTCGTATAGATAAAAAATAATTTAAACTCCAAAAAATGCCATTTTCCCCCACCAATTCAACTGTCTTTGAACGAAAAGCTCACATAAGAAATGAGCCAGAATTTTCCCATTCGGCTTATTCCATGTTCGTTTAAATGCGCAAAAACTTATTACATTTAAAATCGTATTATATTCACTTCATAGCATATAAGGGTAAATCTTTATATAATGTCAATTTATCCGCGATGAAAAAAAAATTTCCATTTTAATTTTTAGTTGCATGGACTCTAATTTTTTCACGTTATTGTTGCTACTTACGGCACTTTACAGGCCCGCTGACAAAAAACTGTCAGCGATTTGATTGCTTTTTAGATTATTTTATTGAAGGTTCGCTGATTATCGAAGGTTATTTTAACCAATGAATTCAAAGAATAATCTATAGATGCCTATAACTTACACAGAAGTATTCCATGCTTTTGATCATGCGCAAAGAGATGTTTATTTCCTCAAATTAAGGGTGAGTTAAAAGATGAAGAAAGAGATGTTCCCATTCAGCAATAAATTGTACTGAGATTATACACGGAATAATAAGGTATAATCGAGAATAGCTCTCATAATAGCCTTAAAACTTGCACAAATTTAGAATAAGATACTTTAAAACAGTTTTTTTTACAGTAAATGGCCTAAACATTATTTAAAAAATCATAAATTGTACTTAAAATTGAGTAATTTATTTTTTACAGATTTTTTTTCATGTTGTAAACTTCCATTATTTAATTTTTAACAAATATTCCATTTTAAGTTTGAACTTGAAGAACTTTAAGTTTGATGATAAGAAGGGTAGATAATAAAGATTATTCTTTTATTATTTTACCAATTTAAAAACTTCATTACTTTTTGAGTTGGTTATATGCATAATCAATGCACAAGTTTGAATTAAAATAAAATAATGCGGTCGAAACCGACAATTAAGGGAGCTATTTTTAAAAAAAATTCGTATTTAATGGGGTGAAAATTAAAGCAATAATGAAATGATTTCATTTTACTGCGCATTATCCCTTATAGGAGTAAATTCAACAAGAAATTCTAATCTCGGGATTCTAAAATGTGCAATATAGAGCTAACAAATTGAATACCAAATTCAAATTTATTAATTCATTTTAATAATATAACTTTCCCATGTTTTAAACCATTTTAATATATTAATGAATTTTTAACAAGCATTTTGTTTTAATTGTGAGATTAACAAAGTTGGTAATCAAGATTATTTTTATCATTTTATTTTATTTTTTTGCCGTTCTAAAAACTTTGTTGTCTTTTGAGTTTGTAATATGTACAATCAATGCACAAGTTTGCATTAAAACAAAATAGTGCGACCAAAATCGAAAAGTACGGGGAAAAAATTTAAATGCATTTAAAGGGATGGAAATTAAAGTATTACGAAAATGCGCTCATCTTGCTGATAATCTCGAGATTCTGAAATGTACAGCACAAAACTATAAGTCGAATATAGTATTATATGATTAAACCAGACATAAAACCAACAATACATCATCTGTATATTAAGGTACCCAACTACGTTAAAAACAATATTATCGGCTTCATTGGCGAATTTTTTAAAATTGTTATTTCTTGTAGTTCAGAGTTCTTTTTCTAAAACAGTTTCTAGGAAAAAGAAGATTTGACCTATCATCCGTTGTAACATATTTTTGAGCTAAAATTTGTTTTTAACTTCAATTTTTTCAGAACTTTAATTTTCATAAAAATTCTTCACAATTAACATGATATCTCAAAAATTAACAGAGGTATTTGCATAAAAACTTCAGCGTGTATTTTAAATAATATGGGTAATGAAATGGACCATAAGTGTTATTGTTGGTGAAGTAATTTTTCATTTATAAGCGTTTTTAATAAAATTAATGGAAAAAAGGCAGGCATATATACGTATATTTTTACCCATAACTTCTTTGCATCTCAAACGCTTTCTTTGATTTTGGTTAATTTTTTCCTCATTATATTCTATAACTTGAGTACAAAGAAAAATAGGACTCCTATATTTTAATTTTGTGTAGAGTATTAACTGTTTTGGTTAAATTTCAATGGAATTTAACCAACAAATTTCCCTGTTTTTCAAAATATATCCTGTAATAATTTGTTTGTATTTATAGTATTTTGTATTCATGATTGACAATACATCTAACAACCAAAGTTTTAAAAAAATCCTTTTCAAAAAAAATTTCTTCAAACATAGTCGGATACCTTAATCATTTATACAAACTCCAATAAATAAATTCAGCTGCATCTTCAATCATACCATTATCTCGAAAGCTATAAAGATCGGCAAAAAACAAATTCTCGCGTAAATATCTTAAAAGAGGATATAACGGATATAATGACGACGGCTTTTCCAAATACAGCATAAACAATCACCCAGCGGCTTTTCGGCCTTCTTTAAAGACGCCCTTTAAATGAAATATTCATGACACCTAAATCAAGAAGGCAATTAAAGCTTTAAAAGAAAATTAAAAGAGCGATCTGGCGTCTTTTCTGCTATTCATCAAACATGTTAATCACGAACAAAATAAAAATGATTTAAGAGAGATTGGTTTGGCGCGAAAAGGGGACAAGTTAAATAGATGATTCGATGGCTTGGCATATTTATTGATGGAGCGCGGTAATCGCCAAAACAATGAAAAAGAGTAACGTCTATTTGTCAAATTCACGAGGTTCATTATTTTCAATTCCTTCGAAACAAAGAAGTTTTTATTTTCTGCTTTTAGAGACACGGAATGTATTATAATCTTGAATAAATTCGAAAGATTTTTAAGAATCTCCAACGAACTTGACTTTTCATAAAGTATTTTTGGTATTACATACGTCTGTTAGCTTACTGATTGATTGTTTGAAATGGATGATTATGAGATTTTTGGCAACAAAGGCTGTTATCCCCTAATTCCAAAAGAGTTCATTCAATAGATGTTTAAAAAAATTCAGAGATTGGTGAAGGATCCGAAAATATAGCTCATTAGAAACGACTTTTTGAATAAATGATTTGAATGGAGATCAATATTAAGTTTTGTAAAAAGATTTGACTTACGAGTTGCATATTTGGAACAAAACAGGATTCCATGAACATAATTAATAAAAAAAATCAATTTTGGCCATTGCCGTTAAACAGAAATTATATATTGCAGTCAAATTTTTTACGAAATTCATCTAGAAAGTCTAGACGTTTATCAATTTAAAATTGCACGTGAACACGATAACGACCAATTTTGGCAACTGTCGTTAAACAGAGAAATTATAGATTGCAGTCAAATTTTTAATGAAATTAGTCTGAAGAAAGTCTAGACGTCTATCAATTCAAAATTGCACACGAACACGATAATGATCAATTTTGACAACCGTTGTTAAGCAGCAAAATTATAAATTGCAGTCAAATTTTAACATTTGTCCAAAGGAAGTCTAGACCTCAATCAATTCAAAATTGCACATGAGCACGATAATGAAAACAAAAAGCTAGATAAACGGAATTAAGGTGGGTTTATATGCAGCCAGTAATAAGATTCCCGTACGTCACGCATGCGCACAGATGTATATGCGCCGAGAGAGCGGACAATAGCGAATTCTTGTCTCAATTGGACAAGTACTTACTACTATACAGTTTCAGTGGATGCGACGTTCTGCTGGATGAATTGTAACTGTCCGAGTGTAAACTGTGATCGAAGTTTTATAAATAAATTTGAAAATACACGTTGGAACTAGCATCAAATCTATCACCGAACTGATTATCAATTCGTAAATTAATTACGAAGTTCGACCTTTTTTGGGGGGCAAAGACAGGAAAAACAATTTGTACAGATGTTTATAACATATTTCGGATTGTTCAACAATCAATAAAGAGCCATAATAAATTAAAAACTTTCTGCGTTTTTGTTTCTTATTGTACTTGCCATCTGAGGTCAAATTCCGCCAAAGATGAGAATGCCTTCGGTTTTTTTCCCCCACGCTAATGAGGACAGCCCTAACATGTTTTTGATTATTTCAAATGATTATGTTTCTTTTATTAGTGTTTGATACACTAAATTTAAACATTGTTAATTAATTGATTTTTCGGATTCATTTTGAAGTACTTTTTAAATTAAATTAAAACAAAATTAAGAAAATTAAAAATTTCTAACCTGCTTTACGTTACCTCAACTGGCGTAGAAAAGTCAAGCATTTGGTCACCCCAATTGGAGTAGAAAAGTCACGTATTTGTGTTAATCGCATTGACGGAGAAAAGTTATGCGATTGTTTTACCCCAACTGGCATTGAAAATTCAGGCATGCACAGTGTATTCTGATTGTTGACAACTGTGTTTACATTTTAATTAAAAGTTTAAAAACTGTGCGTATTATACTGTTGTAGCTATCTCAATCTCGACCGATAAATGAAATATACTTGATTTGATTTTAAAGAAACACGGGCTTAATTTGCTGTTTTGTTTTATTTCGGGTATATAATGTAAATAAATTGTTTTTAGGTTGGTTGCGTGTTTTTGTAATTAAAATGTATTTATGTAAATTATATATTTTCCGTATATGCATATAGCTTTAAGTACATCATTTTTAAGGTTAATTAAAAAAAACTGTTTATTATTATTTGATAGTTTTTCGAAACACCCAGAAAACTCCAAACTAATCTTCCAAAGAGGAGTAATAAAGCCCTAGCTATGAAAGTAGCTAGGAGATCTGTTTGCAATTTTATTGAGCGCTTGCGAACTATCAAACCCCTCCCAGCTGTGGGATAAATACAAGGACGCTTTATCAGAAGATATCGTGCATAGGCTGAATGGCGCTCACAATTACCTAATCATTAACGAAGCTGTTATATTGATTGAGGTAAAATGATTTCCATACCTGGAAAATGTCTCACTAATTTCGGCCTACCTCCACTACATCGAAGAGGATAATTATTAAGCGAAAGTGCGATGGTGGTAAACAACGACAAAGCAGTTTTAGAAGGGCAATGAAATTATACTACAATTACTTCCCAAGGAGCGTCAAGTCTATGAAACGATTTTGAACAGAGTAAATAGTGACGGGGATGGGTTATTCTTTCTTGATGCACCAAGCGGTTCTGGTAAAAGGCCGGTTACACGGCCTATACCCCATCTGAAGACGAGCCACATGCCGCTTTTTGAACCCTCTTGCGGTTTCTGGTATTCTTTGATGCCCGTCGACTTTACAGACAATTTGTCGGCAAACTGCCCAGGCATCAAAGAGTCCAAGAGGGGTCGAAGGGGAAACGCATCCTCGTGACTATTGGGGAGTGTGGTCCCCCAGTGGGTCGGAGGTCTGATTTATGACCAAATCTGTGAAACAGACGGTCGTGTAAACGGCCCTAAAGACGTTTGTGCTGAATCTTCAGCTAGCCCAACTACGTAAGGGCCGCAATATATCTCTGGCTGTAGCTTCCTCAAGTACTGTTTTGCAACTTTGTTTGATGGTGGCTGGACTGCACATTCCGCTTCCAAATTGCCGCTTAATCTTGCAAGAGAAGATAAACCAACATGGAACAACCCCCCAAAAAGCGGCCGGGGCGTCCTTTTGTAACAGTGCAAGTTCATAATATGGGACGAGTGCACAATGTCGCACAAGCATGTATAGGTGTTAAACCACAGCCTGTAGGACATCCGCTTCAACCAGGAGATGATGGGCGGTATTGTCGTTTTACTTGCAGGAGATTTTAGACAATAACTGCCGACAGTTGATCAGACTGTCAGTTCTCATTCATACACATCAAAATTTACACACGAACGAAATCGCAGCCAATAGCTAGTATTATATATAATTCCCGAGATAGTCGTTCTATTTTTAAATAAAAGCAAACTCAAATGAACTCTTTACATAACACATTCAGAGATCAGAAATAAAAATGTCCAAGGAAATGAGTTTATAACAAAACAGAATGAGATTTAAAAATCGAAATTAAGAAAAAAAAATGCAGAAACGAGCAAAGTTCCACGCTAATAGATTAGAAAATATTTCTTATTAACGATCCTAATTTAATTAGAAACTTCACCAAACAAGTATTAATGAATGCCCATCAAATACAGAAATCAATAATTAGCACAAAAGGACTTAAAAAACTACCCGACATTTATTCCGCCAATTGTTTATCCTCAGAATAAAATAAAAAAAAATCTAAAAGAAGTTACAAAGACAATTAATCCTTTTCATTGACAGTTCTCGAAGCGCCATTTCGAAGGTACTTGATACCTCCAAATGAACGGATTCTTTCTTTCAAACGAACGGAAGAAATGTCTCATTGAATCTGTTCACGGTTCATGTGTTTCCTTTCAAAGTACGAACCGATTAATTTTCAGGACTGTTAAGTTTTTAAGGAGGCTGCTTTCGAAATCCTAGAAAAGAGAATTGAAGGTGCGCGAAAGAATACAGATAATGAAGGTGAATCACGCGATTAGAAGTTCTTTGCCCGCGATAATTCGGGGGGAGTTGTCTTTCTGATGCTAATGGTGGAAGAGTTATCGCGGTTTAAAATGCAAATAAAGACGATGCATTAATATAATGATCATCTTGATTTTTTAAAGTTTAATACATGCGAACGATGAGTTGGAAAATAATAATGGAAAAATCGTTTCCGATTCATGATCTTTTTATGATTTATTTAGTTACTACGAAACTACTCTTTTTAGCTATTATTTGGAAAAATGGAGATATGCGAAATGAAGAAAATTCGAGATATTTTTTTAAATTTTAATAAAAATTAGATGTTTCTTTATTATTTGGATAGATGAATATCTCCAAAAAAATTAGATGTAAATTCATTTTTATAACTTTAATTAAATCTAGCTAGTAAATTTCCAGTTATTTAAAAAAAGTTTATAGACAAAGATAGGAAATTAACACACATTAAAATTATGAAAACTATATAAAAAAATTACAATTTAGAAAAACTAATAGAAAGAATAAAAAAAATCAATGCACAAACAACACATCCGAAAAGAGGAAAAATAAGGTTTTTCAGCAATTCTAATTAAAGTGCAAAAATTGAAATTGTGTGCTAAATGTCTTTAGTATACAGGAATATAATATGTTATCGATCCAGTTATAACTTACAATAGATGTTTTATTACATATCAATATTATAGGTATAAGGAAAAAAAATAATTTAATATTTTTGCACTTTCATGTAATAAGTTTAACTGATCAAACCTAAACTACCTCAACTAAAACTAAAGAAGAATGTGTCTATTATGAGCTCTACAAAGCTAACTGCTTGGCTAGAGCTACCAAACTTGTGGCTATATGTATGAGCGTTAAAAATACGCCAACCGGTGTAATTTGCTTTTAAAATTAATTAATCTCCATTAGTTATTAATTAAGCAATTTTTTCTTTTTAATTATAACACCGAAAATATCATTGAACAAAAATGAGATTTAACCCTTTGAAAGGTTTAGAAGGTAAATCTTTTCAATGATATCAACTATACAGTTCTGCAAATTTTTCCAGACATTAGTTTTTTTTTAACGGATCTACGCAAAATGAATAGGTCGTAAACTAAACAATTAAAATAATACAGTTTAGTTTTTAAATTTGACGGTATCATGGACTTAAAAACCTATACAGCTAATTTAATGGAAATAAAATATAACGAATATTCTTGGCCAATCAACTGATCGCCAAAGGCGACTAGCTTCAATAACATTTGATTTTCTAATTTATCTTAGAAATTTCTTTTCAACTGAATAGCTTTAACGGAAAATAGAAAGTTTCAGCTTGCATACAATGAGCTTTTATATTCACAGTAAAATTCTTTTTATAGAGGAATGATTATTATAAAGAAGTCTGACTATTTATAACTCTGACATGACTAAAATAAACTCCCCAAAATTAACTCTCCTATGATTAAAAATAATGATTATTTTTAGTCATGGGGGAAGTCTATATTTTGAGCACAAAAAAATAATGTTTTCTAATTGAAAAGAATTTTTAAAAACTACATTATGCTATGATTGCAATTTCACTATGCTATGATTGCAATGTAAATTTTAATTTTCTATTAAGCTAAAAATAATTTTGTAGTTTTGCTTAAAACAAAATTATATATTTCTGTTCTCATTTGTTAGGCAAGAAAAAAAAGAAATTCAGGCAATATTTGGGTTTAAAAGTCAGGGATGAATACATTATTTTTATTTCTAGTTTTCATAAATTCATAAACCGAACTACAGATTATATTTGCAAATTGGCAAGATGAAAATACAATGTAAGTATACAAATCTTATAATTCTAATCTCGATGAATTGATAAAAGCTTAAAGTTAATTGATGAAAGTTGAACTCGATGAATTGATGAAAGTTTGCAAGTGAACACTAAATTTCTTAAACGAACAAAGAAATAATAACTGATCCACGGTCTAATTTTCATTTTAATGAAACAGTGTAATTATTTTTAATAACACAATATTTTAGATTCAATCTGGATCTAAATTATATAATCTACTTTTAATCTCAAATCCAAAAATTATCATAATATGTTCACATTGGGATCGATTTAATCATTTTAAACTAAATAAATTTTATTTTGCTCTGAAGTGAAACAAAACACAGTTGTTGAACCAACAAAAACGATTTTATAAATACGAAGAAAGGGTTTTTCCCACCGTCAGTAATAACCTAAGGGCCCATTGATTTCACGTAATAACACTTGGTTTAAAAAATTCTTATTGATTTATTCCCAGGTCAAAATATTCGTCAATATTTGGCACAGCTCCAACCGAGCGCGAATACCAAAATAACAAACGTATCTTAAATGACCGCGAATGAAACAGAAAATGCATGAATGAAATGATAAAAAAAAAGCCAAATGCTGGCTACAATTGAGTTATCTGGGAGGTGAAAATTTGGGATGTAACTGGGGAGGTGCGGTCTACGTTTTTACGCATTTTCTTTACACTCGAATCAAATTTTCTAATAAAACTATTAGAATGAAAATAAGCCAATATATTTTGCAGACCTTTTTCTTATCATATAAGTATGTTTTAGAAATTTTTCAAAATATTTTATCACTGAAAAAAGTAAATGCGTTGGAACATACATTTTCTTCTCAAATTACATGTAACAATAAATAATATTCTAGAAAAACATATCATTTTATACTTTTTAAATCATTTTTGCAGTATATATATATATAGAAAACAATATAATGTAAAATTCAACAATTATATGATAAATTCAAAAATTGACAAAGGATAAAATTGGCCCTTTTTTTAATCAACTTGTGACTTTCATAGCAGGTTTTCTAGGGCATTTTAAACTTACATATTAAGAACTGTTTAAAAAAAAACAACTTATAAATTTTATATATCTTGGTATATTAATACATTTTATAAAAAATTTTCAAAAAACATTGTCATAAGAAAAATGAATGATGTTTGAACATACATATCAGAATCAGTTGAATGCTAACTTTCATCGAAAAACTCTTCTGTTCAATCATCCTTGTCACTAAAATCACTTTAAAATAGAACAGATGTAAGTAAAAGTCAGTAGCTAGCGGTCTCACAGACCGCATGTTTCCAGTTAAGGGTTATATACGCTACCATCAACAATATTTACATTTATTACATCGTTGCTTTTACATAATATTTCAGCAAACATAATTTATAAGACGATAAAACGCACAAGAATAAAATCAAAAATTTTCAGAACCAAATATTCTTACGAAATTTGGATTAGTTTTAAAACAATAACAATTTATTATATAAATTCTTGCGTAGAATGCTCAATACGAAATTAAATCTTATTGGTAGGATATTAGCATAAGATTTATTGAACTGCTGTACCATCTAAAAACTGCCTGATGTGTCAAGTCGAATCCTTAATACAAAACTCGCTTTCAAAATGCTTAACACAGCGAATCTTTGGACAAATAGTTGCCATGTTTGTTAGGTAGTAATTTTTTTTAGTAGAAAGTTCCCATTATGCAGAACTCAAAAATTATTTCAGATATTTCATTAAAAATTAATTGAAATATAAAAATTCTTCCTGATATATCTTCAGTGCATTTCATAGAGCAAAAACAATTTTCACACAATTTTGAAATTCAAAAAATAGTTTTTCGATAATATTAATTCCATTTAGCATATATTTTTTTCAAATTTTAATAAATTTTTCAAAATAATGTTATGTTTTCTAGCAATAGAATTTATTGTTTTAATTACTTTTTTCACGTATACGAACATTGCGAGAATATGAAAACATTTGGTAAGTTCATGGGAAACGTTACGGTAGTTAGTAGTAAACATTTAAAAGTAATATATAAACATATCAAGTTCACAGAATTAAAATGTGATAATGTTTTGGACAGGAAATTCAAAATTTTTTATACAGTATTATTTTATATGTAGTTAACCGGTTATTATTAATAAAAACCACGGCTACTATTGATTGTAATAGGTAATTATTAATCCTTTGCATTCGGATGGTGCTTTTAACTTATTATTCAAGACGGTGCATCATTTTGTCGTTTTATTGATTTATTTTTCAATTTCTATAGTTAAAAACGCCTACAGAATTAAAAGATGTAGGTTAATTTTTCAAAGAATTTCGACTTAAAACAACTACGAATATTTATTTTTAGGAACAATAAACAAATCTTTGCATTATGTGAATAATTATGCATCGAATTACTTTTCCGAATGCAAAGGATTGATACTAACCAATTAATCGAAATAGTCTTAATTTATATCAAAAGAGAATACGAATAAAGATGACAATTTATTGCTATAAACAATCTTTTTAAGACTTTTAAAATAATAACATGAGCAATGTTATAATAACAAAATATTTTTTGCTATAGCAAATGTCAGAGTCATAAAAGGAAGGTACTTTCAGAAAGCATTAATTAAAAATATGTGTCATCTGAGAAAGGTGACATGTCAACAGGTAGTCACATTTTTCTGTTAAAATAACTACATTCAATATCTAATAAAACAATATGCATATTTCAAAACTGTTACTAACTTTTGAGATGTCGCACCAACACTCAAAGATACATATTTTGAAAAGTTATTTTTAATCCAAAACAGAAATTGATGTCATCTGGAATTAATTAGATGACATCAATTCTAATCTAGCACATTATATAACTGCATGCACTTTTCCTACAATGAAAAAAACAACCGACTAATCAATTTACTCACAGATAATCCTTGGCGTTGATTGTTGGCATTGCTGTTACTGTTTCCAGTACCTACAGTGTTGAGGGTGTTGGTAGATCCCGATTTCTTCCGGAGTGGGGACATGAGCACCTGATAGAGGAGGGATTTGCGTCGCCGGGACCGCCGGTTGGGGGGAGTTGTGGCCGACCCCGAGATGCCCCCTCCTCCAGAGGAGTCAGTCGATGAGGAGGAGGAACTGGACAGGGACGGAGGATGAGGAAGGTGTTGTGGATGCATGGGGGGTTTTGGTTGCTGCTGGGGCAAACGCTGTGGCGGCCCCTGCTGCTGTTGTTGATTAGTTTGGTGCGGATCACGGAACTGAACTACGCCTTGGAACATGTTTTGCCCCGATGGACGCATCAGATTGCTTAATCCAAAAGGAATGATTGAATCCACAAATGCAGAAGAGGATTGTTGAGTTATCAATCCAAATAGTAGTTGTTTACATGAGGTGTGGTTCAGATTGATCAATAAATGTTGGTTGAAATTCTTTTTCTATTTTGGGATGCAAGTAGATGACACTCATTTTCTAAGATAGGAATTGGAATGTGCTATTTGAAGGACGTTCAACATCCAGAATTATGTAAAATCTTGTAATTCAAAACGATTAACATTCTTTCAATATATAGAGTAAAATTAAAAGAGCTTGACAAATTTGCTTCGAAGATTTGTCTGTGAAAACAAAATGTACATGGAGTCAGGGAACACTTATATCCAATGTAATCCAAATATGATTATTTCAAGGAATTATATCTCCTAACTAATTAAGCAATTTAACACTTTCAAGCACATTGAGAAATGCATTATATAGAAGTATTTCTTGGAATTTTTTCACTTTTAAGAAGCAACACAGACGATATTTGAAACAAATAGGAATGTATTATCCATCTGAATTTGAAGCCCGTCACGTTTAAACACGGAGAAATGTTACTGAGGCTAATTCAATTTTAGTTACGTAATTCGGGGTGCAGAACATAGAATAGAACGTTGTCTGACTGAAATATTTTCTTGGCTAGCAATCCAAGGTAAACAACCTGCTCCCAAGAGAAACATTTTACTAGTTTGTATAGCAGTATTTCTACGAATAGACCACACTGCAACTGCACAAAAGAATTTTATTTTTCTTTTAAAAATAACTGTTTAAATCGATGTAACCATAAGTATACTTTTTGGAAAATTTTAAATACTTTTTTTCGTCTTGTGGACAAAGAAATCAATGCAAAATTTAAAAATGATAACTCACTATCTTGGCATTAACTCATTAAAATATCAAATATGAATTTTTGGTTGGGGCTGGGAATTTTCAATTTGGCGCAGAGGTATCGAATAGCAATCAGGGAAACATTTAGGCATATTTTGTGAGAAAAAAAAATCACATATAATTATTTTTCAAAACACAATAGCAATGTTGATTTTCTCAAATATATTTTGATTATTTAATCCATTTCGGTATGTCAACACACAACGCACTTTAAGATTTGGAACCGCTAAATCATGCAATCCTTTCAGCATGCTCACCGAATAATCACAAGGGCACTCGGAGCGTTCGGAGATTTCGCGGACCCCTACGGGAACTCATGCTTTGTCCCCGGGGGGTCCTAGCACGAACACTTTGTAAAGATCACCGAGCTGGCAAACGATATCCAACTAATCCAAGAACGGAGGGGTCGGCGTGCTCATGCACGACTTTTTAATTCGTAGCACCCCATCACACCATCCTCTGTGCCAGGCGACGTCGCTTTTCGATCATACACTCTGACACGAAGGGAGATTCTCTCTCTTCTGGTTGTCAAGACGACGGGCGGGATAGGGGTGGCACCCTGCGCATTGCGCAGGGGAAGGGTCAATTCGATCGCTCGGCGCAGGGTGGATTGAGTGTAGCGAAAGGGAGAAGAAATGCGAGGTGCGATGTTATTTCATCGTAAATAAACGAATTATACTAGCAGGGCGAATGCAGTTGCATGGTTCCTCTGTCGGTGTGGAATGTTTATTTTTAGAAAGGTGAGAAAAAGATACGAATACATGGATTTTTAAATGCAAAAAGGATGGTCTAGAAATGAAAGTAATAACTTTTTGTTTTTGAGTACGTTTGATCATAATTATGCACAGAAATGGGGAGGAATGCGAGCTGTTCATTCAAAAGAATTCTTATATCAGGAATTTTGGAAATATATACGAATTTCTTTTGCCATGTTGAGAAAAAAACACATTTGATGTCGGGCAATAAAATATAACGGCACCGGTTTCATTTGATAAATCTGGCGGTATCACACATAGAACCAAGTTTTTTATAAAATGTTTTGACTGTTCTAAGTGCGTGGGTTTAATATTTACATGCTTTTTCATAAAATAAGGATCGGGTTGTTTTGTAAAAGATTTGAAAGTATAAGAAATGTTTTAACAACGAAAAACGCTTTTTATAGTAAATTTGATGACATTTAAGGTATGCGACAGCGTTCGAAGGGAAATTTTTGAAAAACTTGGGTTTTTCAAAAACTATTTATGGTTTTTAGTTGTGTCGTCAATTATAAATACTTTAAATGCAAATTTTTTGAAAACATAAAATATTTTGAGGAAGATTAAAATTAGAAGTAAATTTTAATGAAATTTAACCAAAATGGCTAACACTCTAAACAAAATTGTAATGCAGCAACTCTGTTTTTTTTGTACACAAATTATAGAATTTAATGACGAATGAAATAAACCAAAATCTAAGAAAAATCTGAGATTCAAAGAGGTGATGGGTAAAAGTATGCGCATATATGCATTTTCCCCCCATTAAATCGCAATTTAATTTTTCTAAAAACACCTATAAGTGAAAAAGTATTTCATCAACAATAAAACTTTTGGTTCATTTCCTTGCCCATATTATTTTAAACACTCGCTTAAGTTTTAATGTAAATACCATCATTAGTTTGAGATATCATTTTAACTGTGGAGAATTTTCATGAAAATTAAAGTTTTGAGAAAATTGAAGACATATTTTAGTAGTAAAATATGTGACCCTGGATGATAGTTTAAGCCGTCTTAGAAAATATAAACTGTTTTGGAAAGAGGAAAGTTTGAATTACAAGAAATAATAAATCGCCAATTGTTCGATAACTATTGTTTTTAAAAGTAGTCGGATACCTTAAAATGGGAAGATTTATATTTAATGCTGTTGTAAAAATGCAATGGTCTTTAAAAGTTAGTTCTGTTACTTTACATAGTTAGCGAGAGTAACTAAGTAAAATGTTGAACCCCAAAACTTCATCGTACACATTCAAATAAAGGCGTCAGCTCCGAGACTGCCTTGCATGGTATAAGTGTTCAATAAAAGATCAATTTTAACATCTGGCACAAATTTAATACTTTGACTGAATCAATTGTTTCTAATCCCAGGTGGTATACCTGCGTTATACCACCTCTAAGAAACGAATGATCTCCGAAAAGCCCCAAAACAATAGAAGATCTCTCAGAATCTCAAAAATAGTAAAATGCAAATATTCAAGAATATGATTGGCGGGAGGCTTGATCTGCCTTGCACCAAAGACATTCAGCAAAGATCCTCCGTCCGTGTTGGAAAGCGAGATATTTGGTGTGTCCACTTAAAAAGCGAGACTGAATCAATAGTATGAGTCTACTTTTCCTTTGACGATTAATTATGCGCATGCCATTATTAATGTTGGAAGATTTAATTTGTGCTTTAGACGTGTTTCCCTCAATCAACCGAAAAAATGGGCACAAAACTGTACTAGCATTCATAAAATCCCATAAAAATTAAATTTGATATATTTAAGTGACTGCATTTTTGAGATTGTATTTACAAGATTCTGAAAATGCAGAATGATAGATAATCAGTCTCTTTTCGGATTTGGTTCAAATTTTCATAGGTGTGTACACTAGATATTAAATCTGTACACAGAATTTAATTATCTAACTTTCTTTGCTTTGTATCCTCATACCGGAGTTTGTTCAACAATGGATAGAAATCTATATATTTGGTGCAAAGATTATATACCATATTTCATCCCTCTAACTCAAAGTAATTTTGAATCATTTTTGTCACAGAAAAACATCTTCTATAAATGTGTTTTTCAACTCAGGGTAGTCTAAATAGTGAAAATTCGTTAAAAATTTCAAATTCAGTTTTAAAAAAACTATTGAATATTTTCTTTATAGTTCGAATATAAGCAAAGAAATGCTTTTATTTTCTTAAAAAGTTTTTTTGCTTTAATTAATGAATTTCACACTAGTATAGAAACGTATTAAAAGCTGATCACATTTTAGGAGCCATGACTGAAATGGAATCTACAGCGAGTTATAATATGATAGATACAGTAATTCTCAACTCCCTAAATTCAACTTCACTTACCAATTATAAAATCTGACGAGACAGATTTATAGATATTTATTTTACAGCAATTTTAGATAGCCAGAGTTCAAGTGTCGAGGAAGAAATACAAATTTTTTGTAAATTTGTACTTTCAATGAATGGAAAGCTTTCAATATCATTCAAGTAATCATTAATTACAATGAATCAACTCAGCAGAATATATTTCCAGAATGGCGCTCGCCTTCAAATTGGTAGTAATGATAAGTAGCTATGACGGGAATAGGTTGAAAATGTCAGTCATTTTCTCCTCGATCATTTGATAAAAGTAATCTGCAATTTTTTCCTATGTATTAACCAATCCTTTTTTAAATGTTTTAATCAATCAATCAAGGGATAGTTCCGAACTTTAATATTTTATTTAACATGGTTTCCATAAATTTATATGGTTTTTTTTATGAGTATACGTACATTTATGAGAAAATATAGTAATACAATAATCGTCAAAATTCAAACTCGAGAATTTGACCAATCTCCACGTTAACGTCCCTGAATTCAAAGAACGCAATTTTAGTCCGTCTGCCTGTAACAAGGCTGATTCAAATATTCTGAGTAGACGGATGAAATTTGGTATGCGATCTTTACACTAATTTTGAAGATTTCTATCGCATTTTTAGCAATCAGTTCAGAGAAAATCCGGCTTTTTGGATAGACCTTAACACGAAAGCTCAAAAACGAAGACAACTGGAAAAATAAAATTCTGTACAAAGATTTAACTACAACAATAGTATATATACTTACTAAATTTCGGGCCAAATTCAATGATGGGTTATCCGTCTATAATCTATATTTTCAGAAACTTGCAACTGCGACAAATCAGAAAAGGAATGACAAAAATATCGAGTTTGATCAGCCATTTTTTGAATATAAATGTAATTTTCTGTCAAATTTTGTTTCAATCGGTTGGGAGAAATGCATCTAAAATACATCAATTTTCTAATATTATTTACCGTCTGCCAGCAATTAATCGCTAAAAATGACACGAAAAATTCAGTAAAAATGGTAAATTTATACCGTAAGTATTTCTAAATATGGTACAATTAATATATAAAGGGGATTTATATATTATCTTTATCTCTGGGATAATACCTTTATTATCCCAGCAAACAAAGTCTTGGGAAGACCCCACTCCCATTTATACCGTTAGTATTTATAAATATGGTATAATAACTGCATGCAAGACATTCCTCTGGGATAACAGCTTTAGTAAAGGATATGCAAACAAAGTCTTGGAGAGACATCACTCCTGTGTCTAACTATGATTAAAAATCAAACTGAATTCAAAATAATGCTTATGACGATCATGTATTACTCAATTGTATTCAGACCAGTTCAACAATGAATGAATTTTAACGTTAATTTTGTATCTCTAATCCAAGTTTTTCAGAAAAAAAATATAGATAAAAGAAAGGATTTAGTTCAAGTATTTAAGAAAATAAAGAAATCGAAAAGAAAAAAAATTCGGAATCACATAAATTTTTCAAGAATAAATATTGACATCCGAGTTTATTTCATCAGACAAATGAAATAAAATTTTAATTAAAATGCACACTGGGAATGACAACTGAGCCTACAGGGTAAGAAACTTCCTGGATCAGATTAGATCCTTTATCTTAAGAATTGCATCCACACAAATTTGTCTTAAATTATCTTATACAGTAATAATTCTTAATCACATTGATTGTTTCAAGTCTTGCGCCATAAAAAAATTAAAGTTATTAATTGTTTTCCCTACAATCCTTATAGATTAAAATAAAAAAATTATGCATCTCAGATTTCATTCTCAAGAATGAGAATTGAAAAAATTCCAAGACTGAAGGAAGAAAAAAAAAATACTACAATGTAACCTTTTCAAAAAGTCATTAGAGACAAAACTACTTAATTATTCCACATACAAAAAAATAAAAACGAAACATCCCTAGCACGAAGAAACAAAACATCGCATTACAATGAAAGTGCATAAAAAAGTATCTGCTCTAGGGTTATTACTTTACGTAAAAATGATTAAATTAATTGCGACTTTTTTTCTCACTTCATGAAAGTAATGGAAAGACACATCTCTAACATATTAAGTGGTACCAAACCACCAGGGCGCTCACCCCAGAAGCCCTCAGAGAAGAAAGGGGAGCTCTCACGGATAATGATGTCCCAAACTTTCCATGGGGCGGAGAGTTCTCCCCCCTTCCATTCAGGGACGCCCCTGCTCGCTACAAAAGACCAAACCACGACTAGATAATTGCTCCAAGATTGTGTCCCTGTATTCTATACGGGTAGAATTAAAATAAATAATGGTAGGGTGAGAATGAGAGTCATGCAAAGTACGCGCTCCTCCCCAAAGATGGATGGCCAAAGATTCACCATGACGTGGCACTTAAGGCCGCCCGGAACACATGGTGATTACAGAAAGCAATCCGAACTCCCGTTAAGGCAAAGTTGTTTTAATAAAGGACATCCATAATAGCAAAGAAGGATTATGGGAATGCATACTTGTATATTAACGAGTTCTGAAAGATGTAGTACTCGATTAAATAAAATGGTTATGCATGAGTTACAACAATTAGGATGCTGGCTCTCAAGGGAGCGTTACCGAGAATCCAACAAGCTCAAACTTGACTTTAATCCAGCTGTTATTCTTCTAGGGAAGCCACAGTCAAAAGCTGATTTAATTGCAGCAGTTCTTATTGGGAAGTTACAGTCAAAAGCTGATTTAATTGCAGCAGTTCTTATTGGGAAGTTACAGTCAAAAGCTGATTTAATATGAAGTTACTATTTAGCAGAGAACAGCTTTAATTAAAGTATTTGGATTTTATATTTCCTACTGGATACATCATGGTTTTCTAATACAGAAGATTTATATGGATGTAACTACCTCGAGCTATTACAGTAATTTAGAAATTTGGAGTAATAATTAAAAATCGATAATTCGGAAACTAATGCAGCCAATGTGCCATTTCGAAATAAACTGATTATTAAAAATGAAATTAAAATAAACTGTAGAAATGATTTGGCTGATAAAATCGTAGATTATGCCATGAATCAATTGAGATTGTGAAAAAAAAATTTTTTTTCTTCAGGTTTCTTGAGAAAATAGAATAATTCTAACTTCATTCATTCATTCATTCGCTAATATTTTGAAAGACTTATTTTAAATTCAGCAAAATAAGCAAACAAAACAGCACATATGACATTTAAAAATGAGAAATTATTCATAATTATAAATAGCGACAATAAGTTTTAGCCTTATAAAAGCCATATTTTTTGGAAACGGTAATAGGGATTGAGCTGAGGAGGGGAATTCTAGAAAATAATGAAAAAAAAATCAACATTGGGATGGAAAAAAAAGCCCATTTCACAGCTGACAAATTCTATATCAAAACCTCCCGACCTTAATTTCAATCGAGTCAGAAAAATGACTGAAACTCACAGGAATCAGAATTCATTAAAAAAGACAAAAACACGGAAGGAGCGGTGGTTTCTGCGATAATTCAAGTATAAGATCGGAAATTAAAGTGTTCCGGTAGCGGTTCATTATCTTTCAACGAAGGGGAGAGCAAACCAGATCGATAGGCGATTTTTTTTTCCCTTTCTCATAATCCTCTGAATCAAGATTCGAGAAGATAAGGCTTAAAACTCCGTTTTTCATTGGCTTCAACAAGAAAAAGAAAAAGAGATTCGCATTGAAGAGGCAAGTAATGAATTATCAACTCAAATTTACCTAGGAGAACTGCAAAATATCACTATTCAGAATTTGTAATACTGTTTCCAGGCATAGTTAATTTCCAATTATACGTAGGGATTAGTAAGGTAAATAGACCCACAAATCTTTTTATTGGATTCAAAATCAACACAATGCCAGGTGACAAAATTATTATTGAATTATTGATTTATATATAAAAATTATTGATGGAATTATTTTAATACTCTGATTTATATAAATTTAGTATAGCGATATTAGCGTCCCATTTTAAAGCAATATTAAGGCTATTTTGAGACAAAACTCGTAATTCTGAATTGCGGTCAGATGGCGAGGACGACATCTGAACTGGTGCCTCTGTCCAAACATCTTCATCACACCAATGGGAGGGGGAGTTTTGCACCGACGGATTTAGCATGCACCAGACCCGTTTACACAACGCTTAACTTTGGTGGAATCGAATTTCAAATCTGAAATCCTCTGGTTTCGAAGCCTAGACCTCACCACCACATCCTTATATAGAGAACGAGAACCAAGCAAATTTTATAAATTGTCAACAATAAGTTAAACAGGAAATTCAAAGAGTAACAATTAAGCTGAAATACAATTGAAGTAACAATGAGGAATGAAATTAAAAACTAATAAGTAGTGATCAAGATTGATGAAAAATTTCCATAAACAGTGAAAATTAATTAAAATAAGTAGCAATTCAGAATTAACAGAAAACTAAGATTATAATTTACTAGAAACAAATATAAATTACAAATAAGCAATAGCTACATTTAACAAAAAAAAAAAAAAAAAAAAAAAAAATGAAACCAGAATTGACAAAAAACATTAACCACATCGCATACAATGAAGTATCTGAGACGCGCATCGAATTGTTGAATTTTTAATTCGCAATTAAGTGAAAAGTATTAAATAATTTAAAATGAAAAAAATAGCTTGAAATGTATTATTATTAAAGTAATTAAAATAATAAGTATTCCAATTGGGAAGCTATTAAACCCGTCATTTAATAAGGAAGTAAAGTTAATTCGTAAGTCAAGTGGTTTAAGTAAAATTTCAAGCAAACACAAATGCAAGCGCACAAAATTTCTTGGTACTTTTCTATTATACCGGCGCAGGCGAAAAGTCACCAATAATGATGCAAACAGCGCCAAACGGAATATCGCCGCCAGTAACCTTTGGCCCCTACATTTTTAAAGAAAGTAGCGGCCATTTTGTCACCTGCGCCAAAATGCGATTGTGTGCTGTTGCCAAAATGTTAGCTTGGCGATTTTTGTGCCGGTATAGTGGAAAAGTAACATTTTCTTTCTCTGCATGATGTGATAAAAGAGACATAACTACCCGAATTCTTCTTTCAAGAAAAACAATTGGAATTTGTGTCAGAGTACCTAAAGATATATCGACGGCAGTTCATTGTTAAGATGAAAAATACGAGATAAATATTATAGATGGGAGTTGTAATCTCTGATAACATGATTAATGATTTGCCCTTCCCTGTCCGCATCGGTTGTGTTGAATGAAAGCGACAGGAATATCCTATTTTTCAAGCGAATGACACTTGCAGGACAATCATTGCCTTCTGTCCCAGTTCCATCTTTTTCCATGGAAGAAGAATACTAAAACTGGGGACGATTCTTAAAATATTCATTAAAGAAAAAACTAAAGAAAATGCAATCATTTATTACGGTATCCGCACACGTTCGGAGCACTTTGAGAAAAATATGGCGTAGATATACTTTAATCATAATGTCACGAAGATTTAAGTAAACACACCGTCAGCTTTAAACTAACAAACAAGTTTATTGAAGGAAAGGAGTGACTTGCAACTCTACAAGGTCGAGAAGTTGTCCACGACTAGTGAGTATCAGCTTCTCACACAACAGTATATTCGAGAAACAATTTACATGGCAAAGGAAGGTCTACAATGTTACAGAGAACATAAGGAAACAAACTAAAAATCCCTCCTTTGGATGTAACAGCCATGGCGAGCATCGAACCCACAAACTCGGGTTTGGATCGGGTGTTTTGACCATTCGGCCACAGAGCACATGGTAAACTTTCATTATGTGGCAATATTTCTGAGTTTAAGACTATTCAAAATTAGTAATAGTAAGAAAATATTTGACATGCACTTTAAAAATTTTTTGAAAATTGGCATTTAAAAGCATAAATTTAAGCAAATTTTTACAAAACTTCAAGAAGGCTACACCAAAAACTATAATTCTCATCCCAACAAAACTTGTACCAAAATAGACTACAGAGTTTTCTCTAGTGAATGAACAATAATCGTAAGGTTCTAATAATAATTAAAAATTTTGCAAGTAATCGAAAGAGTTATGACATTTTTAGTAAAATTATGACTTGTTATTCAAACAATAGGCTGTCAATTAAAAACTATTCACTCGATCTATATTCCTTTAGTTCATTCCCTAGAGAATTGTAAAAAGACAAAGTTCATCAAATTTGATAATTATACTTTGAGTTATTTGATTTGAAGTGAGCAACAAATGAATAAAAATCAGTTTTGAGAAAAATGCATTTAAAGTATTCAGTAATTTGTTTTAATAAATTATCGGCGCACAAATTCAAAATTTACCATATTTATAGGTTATATCTTCCTTTAATAATTTTAATTCTTTAATAATTTAATTTGCATTAGGAAACACTCAGACAACCTTAAGGATATTCAGTTCAGTAAAACCTTTGCATTACAGACATAAATACTCCTAATCTGAGGATTCAGTGCTCAACAAAGACATGTTAAGGTACAAATTTCCACAAAACACCATTACGAATGTTCCATTACTTTAACAATAATGGCGTCATTGCGACATTACTTTACCCTTTATAAAGCTGACTCCACTTAATATAACTGGCGTAATATATATATATATATATATATATATATAGCAACACATTTTTTTACGAATTTTATCTGCAATTCCCTCCCCCCCTAAATGTAGCTAGTTCAATTCAAACAAAAAAAAAATATGTATATCCTTATAAAGAAATTTTGTTCAAGACATTCCAACCTCCAAATGCCACTGATACTGATTAAAATTTTAAAAAAAATCTGATATTCTCGCTAAAAACCAGAATAGAAATATAATCAATTAAACCAATGAAATGTTACGATAAATATTATGCAAAATTTTTTCCTCGGAGATTTATTTGCTTTGGACATAAAGCAAATAAATCTCCGAGTGAAAAATTTTACATAATATTTATCGTAACTTTTCATTGGTCCTAAAAAACCCTAAAATGCTTTTTAGCTAAATTTTCATAATTTCATTTAATCTTGTCTGATATTCAGGTGAAATACAATTGAATTAGATTTAAATAAATATTGAAACTAAGCAAGAACATGAATGATATTTAAATTGGAATTTTAAGAGGCTCCAAATCCATGATAGCTTAACTTCATAACCTTAAAAACAGACAAAGAGTTTGGATAATTTTGTAAAAATGTTTACTCACCAGATCAAAAAAATTGGGATAGAAAACATGGAAATATTTCAAGGAACTTACCTAAAAAAAATACGAAAAAGAATAAATTAATCGTCAAATATAAGTATAAGAAAGATAATTCATTTACAATATGAAAATTTGTATTTAATTTGAAAGAAGTTTCACAAATGCTACACTATATCTAATCATAAACAAAACATCACAACAATGGCAAAAAGAATAAGCAACTGCATGTCGAGTGCTTGATACTATTTGGATTATTTATAAATAGTACTTTATATTCTTTAAATAGATTGCTTATAGTTTATATTTTGTTATAGAATATTCTTACGTATATCTTATGCATACTTTCACACAAAAACTTACACAAAAAATTAATTTAACACACTTAAAAATTGCCTTTTAAAATCTATCGCTACTAATTCATTAAGATACTTTTTGCTTTGTAAATGTTTTAAAAAAAAAATGATTTAGGAGATAATTGGATTTGAGGAAAGGTTCAAATTTCAAATTAAGTGCAATATAAGATGACTCATTTCTAAAGAATTAAAGGAATATAAAAGTAAGGACTTTACAGAATAAAGATTAATTTTAATTTTATACATAAGTTATCTTTAAAAAAATACTGGCAAAGAGTATACATTTATACAGCATGAATGCAAAACATGAAAAAAAGAAATAAACACGAATATTATCAGATGATAAAAAGAATTAAAGATAAAAGATTTAGTAAGAGGATTATTAGGATTTTATTAGGTTTATTAGGTTACAAACTTTTAGTTTTGGGAGTTGAAATACATGTTCGCGGAATCTTCTTTCAATTTAGATTGTTTTTCATAATTCATATCACCTGGTGGCTTAAACGAATTAAATAATAATAGCAAATGTAACTACTGTAATGATCCATTTCCAAGCTTATTTTCAAACATCAAATAAATAAACATACATAAAAAAAGAATTTCTAGGAAACAATCAATGTCACAATGTTACTGAAACAATCAATGTCATGAAAACAATTCTATGAAAGACATTCACAGTAAGAAAACTAATGTATTAATCTTTTGAACTCTGAAAAGCAATTCGATGCATAATTATTTATCTAATACAAAGACTTGTTTATTGAATTCTCCCTCTTAACTTGCATCATCTCACTACTATGCAGGTATTTCTAACAAACAAATTAAAATAAATAAAATGTCAAAAATGGTGCATCGTCTTGAATGATGAGTGAGAGACATCATCCGAGTAATAATGGTGAATCCGAGTAAAAATGACACAGAATAATGCAGAATATATATAAAGAAATCCATTGTATTTCATATACTGCGGAAGGAAGCAGAATTTTAAGGCAAATGCTTAACCGACTTACTTCATTTCAAATTTAGGTGTAAAACCTAAAAACAATCTAAACTCCTTTTCAAGGGATTTTCTGAAAAAAAAAATCCCCAAAATCAAGGTACTGGTTCACTTTATGGCAGAATTGGCGACATCCGAAAGACTCGCTGCCCGAGAAAACTCCAGCTTTACGGCTGACAGAAAATTCAAGGAAACGAACGAAAAAAAAAAAAAAAAATTCCGGCAAAAACACTTGCGGGTTGAAAAATTCTTAAATGCATACTAAAAAAGGGAGCAGAATTTTACGGCAAATGCTCAACTGGCTTATTTCATTTTAAATCTCGGTACAAAACCTAAAAATAAGCTACACTTCTTTTCCGGAAAAAAAATCGCCAAAAACACTGTACTGGTTCGTTTTATGGTAGAATTGGCGACATCTGAAAGTCTCGTAGCCCGAGAAAGCTAAAGCTTTACGGCTGACAGAAAGTTCAAGAAAACAAATGGGAAAAAAATCCGGCAAAAACACTCCCACTAAAGAATATATATCAATTCGCAATGTCGACAGAAAGTTGTTTGCTTTCATTTCCACCGGATATATATACAGTCCCTTCCCAAAAACTGTATTGATTCCCCATAACCAACGACGCGTACGAAAATTCGATACCGACACAAAGTATTTCGGACGAAATGTACTTACCGTGCGCTAACCGTCGTTTTGGGTGGGGGGAATGCAAGGGAAAAAGGGGAGGCAACGACGCACAAAACGAAATTAAGCTACTTTTGGAAGAAGAAGCAATCGACATTTTTGAGGCTACAGCTGAGAATAGAGGATCATCCTTTTGGGGCATAGTTGGGGGTGAGAAGAATTTTAATTGCGGAACGTTTTCATTCGAAAGTGCGGACGAAGAGTTGGAATTCTTCCGTAAAGTTAATAAAGGGATACCAGCAGTTGGCGTGGACAGTTAATTATACTTTGCCTTTTAAAAGTGCGTTAAAAAACAAAAACAATAAAATAACCAAGTTGAAAGGAATGTCGCATGAAAGAGTGTAAAAAATGGAATGACAATGCTTTTTAAACTGTCTAAAAATTGGACGTACTAAAAAGAATGTTGCAACATATCACTTAAACGTGTTAAATAAAATATATACATAACTATACATGCCAGACAGCAGCATTCAGTTTAGTTTAGTTTAACTATATTAACGTCCCGTTGTAAAGCAACACTAGGGCTATTTTGGGACGGATTTTGCACCACGGTCAGATGAAGAAGACGACACCTGAGCACCTCCTTCTCAACATTACACCAGCGTAGAAATACTCAAAGTTCTCCTCAAAACTCCTGCAAACGACGCGCATTCTCCCCGTCCAGACTCTTTAATAAACATTATGGCTTCGACCTCCGCTCAGCTGTACTTCTCTTCCCTTCACATCCTTTGTAAGACAGACAGAACAGCCTCACGGTGGTCAGGGACACGGTAATTACATTGAATATGTTATTAGGAAAATCAAACTGTTGATCCAAAGTAAAATTCTCCGCAAGGATAAGAATAATGTAATATTCAAAACGTTTCGGCAATATATATTTTAATAGTTTCATGCATCAATAATTGTCATAGATTCTATCCCACTGGACATAGCTTTGATTGGCCTAGGGCCTAATTCCACGCAACCAGAAGACATCACGTCGATGAGGATTTTTGGAATAAGGAAAATGTAGCACATTCAATAGGGAGATGCAAATTTAAAGAGTCTAGATATCAGCCCAGGTAGCACTGCCTGTTGTACAATATTGAGCGATATTATATAATATTAATCAACATTCCACAATATCATACAATTTTGCAAATATTGATCAATGTTATACAATATCTGTGGGCTCCTAGGGAGTATCACAACTCTTATAACCCAATAGCACGAATATATTGAAAAACATTAAACAATATTCAAACTACTGTATAATATTGTGCAACAATATGTGCTACCTTCTATATGGAAAATAGCTGTATTCCTAAAAGCAACTCAAGGAAAACTCACTTACAGTTATGATTCACTTGCAGAAGAAACTCCGTAATTGGAGAGAACCCTTCGTTTTTAGGAAGAATGCCAGTGAATTGGTTGATCAGATGATATAAATTATTGTCTTTTACTTCTTAGTTAACGTCATTTTGTTCCTTTGCCTGGCGATTCTCAGCTTACTAGATCACTTGTGGGATTAAAGTGGATAATAGATCCCGCTGGTGCTGGAACCATATTTGAATATATAGTCCTAGGCTCACTTTTAGATACATTATACAGTGCAAGAAGTGAAAAATGGCAATGGCTCAAGAGCTACATTTGTCTGCATAGTCCCAGGATCACTTTTAGCATAACATCAAATGTTGAAATATGTTGTATACAATGAATTTGCAAGAAGCAAAAGCATATCTACTAGATCACTAGTGGTATTGGACTGGCTAATGGATCCCACTGATGCAGTAACCATATTAGCCTATACTGTCTCAGGCTCACTTTTAGATACATTATTCAGTGCAAGAGGTGAAAAATAAGAATGGCTCAAGAGCTACATTTGTCTGTATAGTCCCAGGGTCACTTTTAACATAACATCAAATGTTGAAATATGTTATATAGTTTATACAATGCATTATATGTTGAAAAGTTTATACAATGAATTTGGAAGAAGCAAAAACATATCAACTAGATCACTTGTAGGATTGGACTGCATAATGGATCTCACTGATACTGGAACCATATTTGTCTATACAGTCACAGTCGCACTTTTAGATACATTATTCAGTGCAAGAAGTGAAAAATGGCAATGGCTCAAGAGTTACATTTGTCTGCATAGTTCTAAGGTCACTTTTAACATAACATCAAATACAACTGTGAAATATGTTACATCCCAATAGTGCAAGAATCATATTTATCTACATAGTCAAAGAGTTACTTTCAGACATATCACCAAAAGCAAGGGTGAAATATGATAGATGCATATGATGCTAGAACCATTCTTTTCTCTGCAATCCCGGGGTCAATGTTAGACATATCAAATAAAAGTATGAAATATGTTGCAATAATGCAAGAGCCGTAAGTGTCTACACAATCCCAAAGCCACTTTTATAACATGCGAAAATGCGAAGGAGAAATATACAATGACAATAAATTAATCATTATCATCCAATATTTAACCTAAAAATTGTATGACTGTGTCACATGTTGAGAAGTTTATACAATGAATTTGCAAGACGCAAAAACATAGCTAGAAATGAAATCAACAAAGAGCCGCACATACAAAAAACACTCGACGATTGTATAGTTTACATCAAACACATTTGGTCGCAAAATATGGTTTAATGTTGAAGTTTATATCTACGAGTCTACTATTTACTGTCAGAATGACAAATTTGACCTTGATAAACTTAATTAAACGAAAGATTAATCGAGTTTTACATAATGGAAGACACGAGATTGTATTGATACACACTTCCTACTAATTTTAATTAGTTCTATTTCACCAAATATATCCATTTTATAATAATACCGATCCTTTCTTATCTAAGAAAAACTTGTGCTAAGAAAGAACCCGGTGTTATAATATTAATTATTAATATACTTTTTAAGCTAATCCCTATTTTTGATTTTGATTATACATTTTAGTACAATATATACATGATTTTGATTCGACATAACACATATAATAATTAGCTATATAAAGTAATCCAAATTGTACGGCAGTGATTCTATCACATTGATGAATCATCATCCCCCTCACCCCCCCATACACATTATGTGCTACATTTTTGTTAAATTTTACTCCCTCTTAAATTCCCTAAGGAAATTTACTTTTCTGAAAATTTTCCCAATATATTTAGAGACTTTTATAATTTTGGAGCAGATTTGGTAAAAAAGATGCATTCTCTTTAATAAAAGTAGCTTTAATTATCAAATCAGTTAATTTTAAGGAGCATTATCAGAGAAAAAATAATTGAATATAATCATTAATATAATTACTGCAACCATCAATTACAATCTATATATTTTCTACAATATTTTTAGATTTACGTATAATTTTTAGGAAGCCACAGAAGTGCTATAAATATTTTTCAGTTTGCACAATAGATCTGATCAAATGAAATTGTAAATCCTTTTAATGTTCTGTTTTTTTTAGTACCGAACCGTCGTCTGCACCCTTGAGAAAATCCTGTCCCACCATTCTAACATTACAACTTTGATAGCGGCAGTAAAACTACAATACCGAGGATAAATTTTATAATAACAATATTTTTAAAAAGCTGCGAAACATGTTTATTATATTGTTGAAAACTAGCTTCCACCTAGAATCCAACAGCAAAATAATTTTCATCAAAAAGAGTTTTTCTTCCTCAAAAATTTTTTGAAACGAATCAGGAGATAGAATTTCTTGGGACAGCGTTTCATATCGACAGGCTATTTCAACAATAAATCAATTGCGAATAAATAAATATAAAAACTAGTCTGCTGTGCTATTACTGCACAGAAAAGAAACACCAATATCCTATATTCCGACCTCAAAAACCCTTTGACTACAAGCATACCAAACTATCGCATACCATAACCGCATATTAAATGGACACATACCAGAGCCAATGTTACCCAGAGAAATAAATGTTAATCGATCGTATTCCACTATCTTATCTAGTAACATTATCTATCCTAATTATTAACCCAACAATCTTATGTCAACGATTAATCAACTGCATATAAATGAACATTAAAATTAGTCTTTAGTGCTATTACTACATAGAAAAGAAACGACAATTTCTTATATTCTGACACCAAAAAATTTTGACTGCAAGCACGCGAAACCAAACCAAAGTATCGCATACCATAACCGCATATTAAATGAACA